>JANHFX010005642.1:0-13543 GCA_027560015.1 Chloroceryle amazona
AAAGGGAAACAGGACTGGCATGCTGCCTTAGAAAAGCTAGACTAGGTCCTGCAGTACAAATCACAGTTCTGTCTTGATGTACAGTTCTCATCAGTTCTCATCAGATACCTCTTAGAATTCAACTGGATTTCTCCACCATCTGAAGTTTGATAAAGCTTGTTCATTTTCAGCAGATCTTTTTTCCCTTGAGGACTCCCAATATTTTGTTGTCACAGCTCCTAGAACTTCTTTACTGGCACTTGTCCCAGACAAGTTGTTACTTAACACACGTTTTTATTATTCCTAAGCAAAACAGAAGACAATTCTGACAACAGAGTTGGACGCATCAAGGGACACTGACTGCTCCCCACATACTAAATACTTAATAAGACACCCTGAATATTTACAGGCCTCCACACTGAGCTTGTCACAATAAGAACTTAAAAATTATCACTCTTTTGCAGAGAGGCTGCTAGAGCAACAGTCTTTATGCTGAGTATTTCTGTGCTGCAAAAAGCCTCAGGTATTCATATGGAAATGGTCAGTGATGATGCATTTCTGTTAGTCTGGGTTGTTAGAAACCTACTAATTCCTAGGCTAAACTTATGCCAAGTTACCGGATATGCCTCCGGTCTTGTTTCAAAGTTGTTTAGGTTAAGCTGCTTATTTCTCTAGATATTATCCATTGATTAAGTTACACAAAGTAGAGTCTCTCTTTACTATAATTTTGCTCAATTGCACTGGTTGCATTGAGGTGTAATACAGAAGACTGACAGATCTCATTACTAACTTCTAGACACTCTAATTTCTCTTCAGACTTGTCTATACCAGAAGAGACTGCCAACCTAAAAATTATATGGTTTTCTTTAGCACATTTGGAGACCCTATCACTTCCATGCACAAGAGCACTCCCCACAACACATGGATATGGAATAGATATGCTTTCTAGCTGCCCAGACTACCAGCTTAGCACGCACAGATAAGTAGACTCCATACAGCTTCATCAGACATCTCAGATTATTCTCCCATTATGGCCCTGCTGTGAATTTCCAGAGTCACTGGGTTCCTTTGCAGAGCCAAGATCTGTCAGCCAAGTGACACTGTGACTAAAGTGAAAAAAAGCTAGAACAAGCAGGAAAGAAACAGCAGTCTGAGTCAGGCAAAGGTGCCAAGAAATAATAAAGCTGATAACAAACTTTTAACTCTGATAAAAATACATGACCACACAATTAGTTTTCTGTCTCACTCCTGTCCTCTCTCTCCCCGCCTCTTTATGCCTTACCTGGAAAATAAAAATACCAGACTGTTCTCAGAGAGCAGTATCTGCACCTCTGAGCATTTCAGAAATCACACAGAAGTTGCTGTTGGAAGGGATATCTGGACATAGTCTATTCCAATGCCCAACTATAGATAGCTGTCCAGGATCAAGTCCAGTTAGGTTTTTAGTATTTCCCAGGATGAAGACTCTTGTGGGCAACCTGGTCCAGCGTATGACAAGTCACACAGTAGAAACTTTATACATTCACCTGGTTCCTGTATTGCAGGCTGTGCTACTGCATTCCCAGAACCCAGTCAAATCTAGTAACATTGTGCAACTTGCAAATCTGGAATTTATTTCTAACATTTCTAAATGTTTTTCATTTAGAAAAAGATGTTAACTCCGTATCAGCACCTAAAAACGTACAATCACATCAGCTTTTTGCAGGAGCGTGCAAGTGAAAAATATGAGTGCGAGCCAGCCTCACACATTCACCTCTTGAATTATCTACCCTGCAGACAGCATCGCAGTTGCTGGAGGAGTTAATATGCAGTTCCAGTAACTGCCAAGCAAGCCTATATAATTAAGGGAGCCATTTAACTTGTTAAAAGTGAGGAACATTCCACACCAAAATGCTGTCATGCCCAAAGAAATCCTTCTAATAGCAATGTTTAAAATACTTCTCTTTGCAGCCCTTTATACTACACCTTTGTTCTTTTCACCGTCTCGCAAAGCCCACTGTGAGACCAAAGCCATAATTCCTTCTGCTTGTAAGTGCTCTGTAGCTTTAGCTGACCTTTAGAAAAGACATTATTTTTCTTCACCATCTGAAGCAGTTGCTTTTTCAGAGCACACTCTGTGGTCCAAGACCTAGTACCACGTGAGAGTGACAGGGAGACGTAACCCACAGCACCAAAGACCACACAGGGTCTCTGAAACACTGCCTTGCTTGGTGAGGTTGACGCAAGCGCACAAGAAAACCATTAATAGACATGCAGAGCAAAGAGCACACCGAGCCTCTGACATGTAATTCTGTTACTGATTGCCCTGTGCTTTCCTTGGCCAGCACTGCACTATTCAGCACTACCCAGAGCCCAGACTCCTCCTGTCTAATGCCTGTTATTAGCCCTGTGTGGAGCCTCAGGCAAATCACAGGGACCAGCCATTACCATGCCCCCCTGACACATCAGCCTGGCTTGCGCATTCACTTGAGGCACCTGTCATTTCTTTGAATTTACAAGAAGTTATTTACAAACCAGTCAAGCTCTTTGTAAGAGCAAAGCATTTGCTGTGTACCATGCATATATGAATCCACACAAAATACGGCACCTAAAAAGGGCTTTTGCAGTATCATGGGCTCTACCCCCCACACGCTCACCGTGAAGGAACACAGTTCACTTGGGAGAATAACCATAAGCCAGCCATGACAGACTTGATGAGATGAGCAATGCTTAGCTGATCCAAACAGATGACCTACTATCCAGGGTGCAGACACCATGCAAAGCAGGAAACACTCCATCATTCCCACAGAGGTGATCCTGCATTAGACACCTTTATGACCCTAAGCACATAAGCCAACCACACACAACTCATCTTTTTATACACAGTAGGTATAATTTGCAGGGAGCCTTTTATTTGTTCACCTGTTTGTTTCTTTGCAAGTCATGCAGATACATCACTTTCTCTCTGGTATTCACCTTCCAAAAAATCTACATGTTGATGTCTCTCAGTTTACCAGACAGAGAAATTGCAATTTCCTTTTCACTAATATATTTAAGAGCTTTGTTTAATTAAACTACTTGGAAGTCTACAGGATCCCTAAATTAAAAAGTTTGTCCTATAATTGCGAAGTAGAGCAACTTAAATTCTTCCATATAATGAAAATCACTAATTATTGAGCCTCTCAGTCCACAGAGGAGTCAGCAGAGCCTATCATGGTGAAGTAAGGTGTCAAGAGATTGAGAACTTCTCAGAGCAATGAAAAAAGGTGGTGCCAGGAGCTAAATCAGAGCCCAGCTCCACAACCTATGAAGAAACAGTTCTTCCTACACTTTACATTAATAACACTGCAGTTCAGAGGTTTTACAAGAATCAGAACAGTGGACGCCTCCGTTCAAGTCAGCTGTCTTTGCTAGAAGACTCCTTGTGGAGTCGCTTGCTGACAGAGAACAAGCAAACAGCTCCTCTTCTGCTGCACGACAGATACAACAGTGCTCTCCTCCCCTGGACAGTGCCCACTATCACACACAAGTAGATTGTGTGGTAACGAACTGCAAGTGCTCAAGGGCTTTATTCCCATCTATTTATTCCTCAATATTGATATGCAATTGAATATTTTAAAAGCAGCGCTGTGGACAACCTGAACATTTCTGCACACTCTACTATGAGCACTGGTTTTATTCATTTTCTCCAACAGATGAAAATTTCTATTACCTGACATTCGAAGTCACCAGACAACAAGACTAAGATGAGCAGTGCCTCTTCAGGATGATGTGTGGAAGAGAGATGCTGAAGTAATAGATGGCTTGGGTTTTTTTAGACACCTGCTGAGCCACTGACCAAGAGCACACAGAAGTTGGGACCAAGGGAGGTGCTGTTTGCTCAGCTGTGGAACTGTAGCCCATGTGCTTTGGGGATGCAGAGATGTAACACAGGGGCTGAAATGTAGCAGCAGGATGTAATGAGCTTTCAAAAGTAAAACAATTTATTCAATGATTATAAGACAGCCTTCTCTGCACTATTATGGCAACTTAATGCACACATGACCCAACTGAGTTGCAAGCTAATACTGTCCAGATTATTTGAGATTCAGAAGAAAAAAAACTGTCTGAGCTTAGTGGAAAAATTAAGACAGCAAACTTTTTCCCCCACCTCTACTTCTGATAGGGTGACAGGGAAAATTCCAAATTTCATCAGTATTAGATTGATTTTTTTAGTTATTCCTAACAGCATTATTTAATCATCCTTTCACTAAGCTAACTACAGCCAATAGTTTCAAAACTGAAATTTCCCACACTCTTTAGAGTCTGACAGTCAGGGTGCACAGAAAAGAAGGAAATGATAAAAGAAAAAAACTAAGCAGTCTTCTCCAAAGTCTTTCAGCATGAAAGTTTACAGATGTGAGGCTCTTTCTCAGGGCTTATACAGGGTCCCCCTCGCCCAGTTAAAGATCTGTGAGTAAGAAAGGTGGGTACTTTATACTTTCTATAGAATGTACTTAAAAATTTGTTTGTCCATAAACTTGGGCTCCAACTCCATAAGGCTTCAGCTCTACACACCTAACTACAGTCAAACAGTATATTTAAGTGTCACAGCTAATATTGATACTTTAACAAAAATTCACCTTAATGGCACAGATTGTATTTAGCACATGCTCTCCTGGGCATACAATTCCAGTGAATTCAACCCAATATGTGATCTCCCTTTAAGAACACAATTCCAGGAAGGTAATTACAATACTTCTATTTCTGTTTTCATCAGATACTGACACCACAGTCATGTACAACATTAGAGGCCCCTGAATGAAAAGGTCAGTAACAACAGGCAGTCATTTTAAACATGCTAACATTATGTTTTGCTAGATATAAGACCTTAAAGGTCTAACATTTGGATCCCAAACTTGATGCTGTGATCTCCAGAACACATGAATCTAAGACTTTGCTTTAGACCCAACTTTAACAGCCATAGATGATCCTGACAATTTCTTTAAAGAGAAAAGATATGGAAAGTTAATGTAACAGTGAGGTATAGTAAAACCAAGCTAAAACTCCATCACTTAATGAACAGTCTCATGTCTATAACAAAACTAAAATACTTCTACAACAAAACCCAGACTCATGAGAAAGTGTACCATCTTCATTTAAACTATAACACAGTATCTGGTTCATTAGATGTTACTAAACTAATACATTGGGTACAAATCAAAAAGGTGCACTTGAGAGTGCTTAAGTGGCTTCTCAATTTTATTAAAGAGTTTGAGTATTAAAGTTCTTAATTGTCCTGAAACCTATTTTCAAACACAAGCTAACTCTTGTCTAGACAGATCAAAGTGAATGATTTTTCAGTTTGCGTTGGACATAAACTTCTGCTTTTCTTCTAACCAACTTCTGCTTGGCTCCTGACACAACAGATGTATGTTTGGCAGATGCTTTCAAACAATAGAGACATTTGTGTAAATATTACCAAAAAATAAATAAAATCAAAGAGTCACCTCATCCTACCATAGGGACAGAAAGTTCAGTACCTATTAATTACCAGTTAAATAATTCAAACAGTCCCATACGTATGAGATCTTATTCTAGCACTAAAGTTTAGTGCAGTTGTCATTACACAATTAACTTCCCTATAAAGAAATTGCAAAGAGCATTAATGATTGTAACATTTCATTAATTAGTAGTAAATACAGGAGAATTAGGCAGACCAAGCAACTCAGTAGAACTACTGGTGCTCACAGCATGCTAATATGCTGCTAATTAAGACCATCAGCATTTCTTTTAATTACTATAATGGCTTGCTTAAGATTTAATTTGTATTTGACTAACTCTCATTTTTCCTGTTCAGAATATATACCAGGAAAAGACTATGCAAAAAGAAAAATAAAGCCATTCCATTCACATTTGTGGAGATAAACTCAGCATTTTCACTTCCAGCTCATTCTGCTTTCCAAATTAGGATGTGAATGCGAGAGAACGACAAAGAAAATTGCGTGAATATGTGCACATATTCACATACACAGTCCCATCTCTTTTTTTGGGTAGGAAAGGAGTTGTTTCTGGGAAGTCTTATTTGCTTCCAGACACTGGCCCAGGCTCACCTCCAAGATGTGAGGTCCTGGTTCAGACCTTATTTGTGTTCAACAGTAATCATCCTTTGGGATGCATATTTATGAGAAAATTACACTCTCCTCTGCAAGCATCATAGTTTTGAAAGTGTTCTCCCAGTCATCACACAAGACCCAGCTGTCAACACCACAACTCTGCATGCATTTTGCAGCCATTTCTTTTGCTCGCAGTACAAATGTCCCAGCTAGGGATGAAGGCACCACAATGCATGAAGGAAGATAAGAAAACCAATGACAATAACACCAAATAAATAAATAAATAAATCACATTAGGTTCTACTCTACAGTTCCGGTGCTTCTTACTTCCTTCAATGTTGAGTTTCACAATATTCTGCTAAAAAAAAAAAACAAACCACACACACAACACAAAGCAAACAAATATGTGCTTGCATCTTTGCCAGCCTTGCCTGGCTAACTATGTTGCAGCTACATTATATTACAGCTTTCCTATAAAGCTGAAAGGCAGTTTCTAGTCATCAGGAATACTCGCTGGCAATGTATGCCCTTAAGAGACAGCCTGACTATCTCAGCAGGAGTTAAGTACCACATGGCAGATCCTTTTTGGGTTTTCTTTAGCTGTCATTTGAACCACTGTAAATACAAATATAGAATGCTGTTTGGCCAAGCTAGCTTCCTAGTCTTATTTTAAATATTTTAACATTGTAAATATAACAATTGCTCTGGAATAATCAAGTGGGCCCTTTAAGAGAAGAAGCTCATGTACTCAGCAGTAGGCAAGGACAGTAAATATTCTGAAGCATTTGCAGCCTGAGAGAGTCACGTAAAGGCTGTAGAGATGACTACATGGACACCAGACCCAGAAGAACTCAAGATTCTGGCATAATCTAGTACTTCTGAAGCCAGAGATGGTGATTCAACAGTAATCTGCAGAGTCTTGTCTGTATGAGTTTGAGAAGTATGTCTTCTGAGAAGGAATCTTCAGATAACTGGAGTACTTCAGTGTTCATAAGACTACTGTCTCATGAAGTGTAAAGTTACAGAATAAATCAGTGAATCACTAGGTTAGATACATAATCTCCAAAAGCAAAATGAGAACTACTTTACTATATCACTGCATTTTTTTAAAACCAAAAAACACTCAGCAGATACTCCCATCTGCTTTCTTTTCTGCTCAGATTGCTTCAAATCTAACAGAGCTTCTGAACAAGTTGTGAGTTTAGCAGCAAATACCCAAGGAGCTGTTGAATTAAGATTCTGAAATTGTCAAATATAACCTCATGAGAATATACCTAGAAGCAGAAGAGGGATAGGAGAAACAAAACCATTTCCAGCAAGAAAAAATGAAAATTTCAAAATATTAGAAAGTTATCTAAGCATTTTGCATATATTAAAACTGAACAAAGAAGTGCCTTTAAACAGTACAGAAATTTCACTTTCACAGATACATAACAGTTTATTGATCTTTAAATTCATCTTCTCATTCCTGCTTTAATTCCCTTTCTACAATATTTGTTTCCTTTAAGAACGAACATTGCCAGGAACAAGAGGTTTCAAGTGAGTATAATAGAGTTGCATCCGACATTATGCTGATACTAAGTATGTAATCACCTTTCCAATGGGCTGAACTGAAACACACTATCATCAGTTTACTGTAATCAACCAGTGACCTCTTACTGCTACAGAAAGTGCAAGCAGCTCCCAGTTACCCCTTCACTCTTCAGTGGGGAGGGGAGTAATTCATTTGACCTTCCTACATTGGAGCTCATAAGAATCCACATCCACATGACCTAATCAGGTCTTTGCTGTTCACAGGAGTTTGCTTAGAAAACCAGGATTCCTGCTGTTAGCCTCTCTTGAAAATGACAACACAGAGTTAATTTCCCCTAACAATATGGCAAAAGGAGAGAGTTAATTACTAGGTGCATAGGTGCCTAAATTCTTTGCCAAGTCCCTAGATTCTTGTACCAGGCAAGAAGCACAACTTTATCCACAGAGGTTATATGCACAGTGTCAGTACCCCTTCCCAAAGGGATTCTTCCCATGGTATGTTCCCAGGGAAAGAGAAATTCTCTCCAAAGAGAAAAGTTCTCTAGAATCTGACCCCCTTTATCTCCTAAAAACAGCAGTAAAGATTCTTCACTAATTATATTTTCTCCAGGGGAATTATCCAGTGATGGAGAAATCTAAAGAGTGTAATCCCTCCCAGTCTAGTATTCCATGAAGGGCTGAAATCCAAAGAAGAGTGTGCCTGGGAGGGAAAAGTCAGAGAGAAGAACAGAAAGAGAGGCATTAAGAAGGACAAATGTGCTGTTGGTAGACAGGCTCATAATGAAAGTGGGATTATGATGATTAAAAAAATTTTAAAATAACTTTAAAACAAGGAGAAAACCTCCCCATGTTATAAGAAACAAAAATAAACAAAACTGTCCTGGCAGAAAAATGCTGCACCTCCACTGGGCCTCTTACATAGCAAATCCCTCAAATCCCAGTCCTTTGTTTGGATTTCACGTACTTGTCAAGTGAGGACAAGCACTCTGTACATCTTTGTGTTTTGCCCATATTCCCTTTTATCTTAGGGATTTTCACATTTAATTTTAATGTTTTTTTTTGACGAAAAGAAAAAAAAACAAACCACAATCTGTCTCATGTCTCAAGTGCTTTGCCAGTTAGGCAGCAAGTCTTGCACACTGACACCAACAACTAATCCTCCCTGCATTAGGCAAAAAACATTTGACAGAGATGAAGTTTTTGACAACAGAGAAGCAGGTAGAAGTATATGTACCCTGCAAAAGAACAGGGTCAGAAAATATAATTCAGGTGACTAAAACACAGTTTGTTATTAACTGTTACATTTTGTGGTAAATTAAGCCAACAAATCTACTTAATTTACTCAGAAAAATCAAGATTTCTCCCCTAACAAACAGGCTCTCTCTGCCTGATCTAAGCTCCACCCTTCAGACAGACTTGACAACCATCATGTGGAAGATTATCTTGGACTCTTCCCCCTGCCCTGATCAGCCATGACAAAGGCCAAGCCTGGACCAAACCTACTCAGGGAACCTTTCACCTGGAAAAAGCAGCTGCCAGGAGGAACATGCCCAGTGTACTGGTGTGCTCACAGATGTGTTGGCATTTGTGAACCAGCCTGAGAGCCATCAACAAGTTACTAGGTTGCCCAGGCTTCACCAGAGGACTGGAGGTTCAGCACAGGTATACAACTACTGCAAGTTTTCTTGCTACAAAACCATCTGAATCTGATACAAGCTGTGCCGGTAAACTAAACTGGTAGAAGGTTTATGCTGCTTTAGACAAATATATTACTTGACCTTCTTTTACATAGACACTGTCTCTTGAAGAAGCCACCTGCTCCCTCTCCATTATAATTCCAACACTAGGACAATATTTAGTATGGAATTATTAGGCAACAGTAAAAATGCATTACTTCCAGGTCTCCACACACTGATAAGCTATTTAACCAGTCAGCTATTTTTAGCTCTGCCAAGCAATCAGGATGCTGTTCACAAAACACTTCACCTTAAAATATAATTGCTTTCCTCAAATGACATTGTCAGGCTCTGTTCTTTTCACCTTTAATGTGAAACTTCAGATAAAAAAAGATAAGGTGGTTTATAGAGAAAGTAAAAAAACATTCTTAATGGTAAAGAGAGATGAATGTATAATAGCCTAAATTTTACTTTAGTTATACCAAGTGATTATTATCACTCTGTGAAAAGATGTTAAGACCTAATGGGTACAAAATAACAGGGAGGGGGAAAATTTGTCAGGAGTAATGACAAGAGCAGCATTGCCTGTCACTGGGCAGTTTTGAGGAGGCCTTGGAAGAAGCCCTTTTTGTGGTGACAACATCAAAACCACAGGAGAACTTCAGCTGATTTAAGGGTCACAACTTCAGCATCTACATTGCTTCAAGAAGCCTTCTACCTTCAGAGGCAATTGACTGCCCACAGCCTCCGAAGAGGCCCCACACTCAAAGCCCAGCTTTAACAGCACAATATCTAATCCCAAACCATTTACAATTTTTGCCTGCCAGACTGTTACCCTGATGGTATCTTTCACTTTTCTCCTCCCCTCTTCATCCCTCAGATCCCACACCTGCCCTCTCACACACACACAAATACACTTTCACGCTCTCCTAGTCTCAAAAAGCCCTTCTTGAAAATACAATTTTTTGCTGAAACTGCCCACTCTCCCTAATCTCCACAAGTCCTAGCACTTCGATTTTCTCAGGTTTAGGATGAGAAAATCTGAGGTTTTGAGAGATATGCAGTCAAGTCTGATTCCTGCTCTGATCTCTGGGATGTTTATGCAAGCCCAGAGAAATGCCATTTAAAGTAGAGTTACTTTGGGTGTTACAGAGCATCACTGAGATAAGCCCTGGGTCTGCTATACATAGAGTGACGGGCTCATTTATGGAGCAGAATTAAAAAGAAAAACAAAACAAAAGCAACAGAAAGGCAAGTGATCAATATCTATTGACACATTAACTGAAGGATCAAGCAATAACCTATGTTACATTTGTGTTACCAAAAATCAAAACGGGCACAATTAACTTTGCAAAGTGACAAGAGAAATGTGTGCAGTGTCACAAATCACCTTCATCCTCAGCATTTTTTGACTGTCACACAGCCACATTTGCAGAAGGATTCATCTTTATCTGAAACTAATTGAATGCCAGTAGTTACCTTGGTGACATTTAAAAATCTATTGCTGTGCTTTGCTGTCAACACTTTATAATACAATAAAGTGCCTCATGGAACAAGTCAGAACACAGTTTAGGAAATAGTTCCTATGACAACTATATGAATTGAGAAGATGGCAAAGATCCCAAAATGTCAAATGGACAGTAGCATACAGGTAAAGAAAATCCAGGCTGAACTCAGTGTGGTTACTAGAGCAGTAGCAAACTGCAGCTCAAAGCCTGGCTCCAGACATTTCCGTAATTGAAGTCTCTAATAATCTAGGTGCTCTAGTTTATGCTGAAACTGCCAAGAACCCTGAAATTTATTGTGCAATCAATCCAACTGATTTCAGCAAATCTCTGTTGGTATTAATCATTAAGAATGAGGGAGGAGGAACCATGCTTCTTGTGAATATTATTTGTTGTACTTCAGATATTAAATAAGAGTGGGGAATTATAATTATCAGTCAAAATACAGGATTCCCATTCTGCTTATGGCAGCATGTCCATTTGCTTTCAGATACTGGAATGAAGCAACCCTGGGATCACATTCGCCCTTTGTATTCACAGATTTATTATTCATCAGTCGCCCAAAACCAGATTTGTTTCATTCTCTCTGGCCCACAACTACATGCGCTCAGTCTAAATGAGACATGTGGAAGCCAACAGAGCCTGCCAAAGCTGTGCCTCCCAACTGCAGCCAGTTGGCTGCCTGAGTGGCCCCTGGCTCTTTCACCAGGAAGGAGACAGATATCTCCTTAGGAGGTGTGTGGTCAGTGCCGTCCTGACCCATGACTGCTGCACTCCATGCACGGTACAGTGGTTTGCACAGGTCAACACTACACTGTAGCTCCACATAACTCAGAGAAAACCTTGGCTGAAGCAGAGGATTGCCAAGGGAAGTTTCTCACTCAATTCTTTCCTCGGGACTGCCTATATCTTTTTTTTTTTTTTCTTCCTCCATTCTTGCCTTTTCTCTTCCTTTAAGTTTGCTTAGCTTCTTCCAGGCTTTTCTGCTTCCTTCTGATTGTCTCAAACAGCAAGTCTTCTCCCCAGCACACAGGCATTAAGTACTTCCATCACAGACCAGCCAGGTCTGGAACACAGAAGCATTTGGACCATTGGCCCCTGAAGCAGGGAAATAATTCTCTTTTGTTGTAAAATTAAATCTGAGCACTAGGAATTTGGGTTTTTTGTTTGTTTGTTTTCCCCAGATTGGCTGTCTGTGGCCTCCCTCCAGTCTTTCCATCATGTGAAAACTGTACATGCCTTCTGTAGCTGTCCCATATCTACACTTCAAAGCCCTGAATTCATTTCCAGGAAACAAAGCCCAGTTTGGCACACTTTGAAGACAAGACTGATCTTTTCCAATGCTCTATCATTATCAGCAGAAGCCATCCAGTGTAAGCATGCATTAGAAACCTAGGTTATTTATTTCAATAAAGAGCATTTGCTACTTGCATAAGTGTGATGGAGCATGACTCCACTAAGCACACTCAAGTAGAAATATGAATTCTCAAAGCCTGTGAGACTCAAACAGGAAACTACTCAGCGGGAAGACTTAAAAGCAAGAGAAACATGCTCCCTCCATACTTCTGAAGGAATTCCAACCTATGTTAATATTGCAGCAATGACATGGTTCAGGTGTTAATAAGCCCTTTGACAAAGTCAGGGGAAAGCACCCTCCTTTGAACGCAGTTCTTTTGACAGTATGGGAAAAGCCACACGCATCAATCAGAAAGTGAAATGAGAACTGTGGCTCTTTTGCACTCCCTAGAGATGCGAGGAGAACGTTTGCCACATTTTTATTGGAACCTGAAAGAAGACAAAAACATAAGCAACTGACAATAAAAACATACCCAAGACAAACAAGGTAAATGAAGAGATTTTATTCTTGCCCTACAGTAAAGTTTTTTACCTTAAATCCACCCTGAATAAAGATAACTTCTGTGGTCTCCAGTGGCAAGATTATTTGCATACAGAATAGGCTCACAGAAAATTAAACTTCTAGGGAAAACTAGAGCTTATTATGCAAGAAATGTGATAAGCTAAAACATACCCAAAAAATCCTCCTTGAGATCTGAGCAACACGAGCTAAAAATACCTCTATTGCATGTCATTTACAAATTCAAAGGGTTGTTTAGGCTGTGTTTAGATTGTGATCAAACAACACGATACATTTTTTTCCACTTAGAGATTAAAGATAGTGCTGGATTTTAGGTGTTCTGATTGCTTTCCTCAATTCATTTTTATTTCTATTTTTAATTTGCACTCAATGTTCCTTGCACCCTTGCTGAAATCAAACAGCAGCATTGGGAGGGTCCAAGGGAATGTATGGTTACAGTGCACATTTACCACTCCTCCTAACAAAGGGCTAAGGACTTGGAGCAGGAGCTATTGCACAAGAGCAGCCTGGAGAGTGCATCCCTGATTTACACAAAAAAAAAAGTGGAGGACATTGTGTTCCCAGCTCTTATTTCTGTTTATGTATGTGCTCACATCTGGGCTTTGGAGGTGCAAACACTAAGTAAGACTACTAGCCACCTTCACACACCTTTCCAGCAGGCCAAAGTGTGTTTAAATGCCACAGATCTCTTGTTCCAAAAAAGGTGCCTACCAAACATCCAAAACTTGCCAAAAGTCACAGGCATTCAGCACGCTGCTGGTGTTATGCCACTGGAGGTAGCATCCGCCTCTAGAAGCAGCCCAGCACTGGGAATAGCTGGAATCCAGCACTGGGAATAGCTGGAATCCAGCACTGGGAATAGCTGGAATCCAGCACTGGGAATAGCTGGAATCCAGCACT
>JANHFX010005642.1:13643-48953 GCA_027560015.1 Chloroceryle amazona
GGGAATAGCTGGAATCCAGCATGAGGGCCGGTGTCCTGGAGCTGCACATGAGAAATGCTGTGCAGGTGAGAGGGTAGGTGAATCGAGTCTCAGCACAACTCTTCAAACTTCTTTCAAACTGCAAAGAAGAGTTCAGTGATGTGATGAAAGATTCTTGAACATAAATTACCATCATTTTTCTGTTATGTAACATGATTTATCCGAAGCATGCACTGGGCTCATTCCAGTTTCCACTGAAGTCAATAGAATTATAAGTGTTCAGCACCTCTGAAAAATCAGGACGTGCTTATTCATGGGTATAATTTATGGTACCCAAATTAGAACATTCTGTCCTTAAGTTACCAGTGCAGAAAAGCATGGCTTCTTACTCCTTTCCCTTCTTTAATAATATTAAATGGAGCAATACTGAAATATACCCCAGATCTTCAGTGAAATGTCTAGAATTGGTCAAACTTTAAACAAGCCACAACACCAAAACCTGAAATACTAACTCCAGAAATCTTTCCTGTCCATCCACTAGATGAAATCAGCTAACCAAGACTTCACCTATACAAGCCCTTACTTTCATGAGGTTTCACAAAGGAGTAACAGCCACAGAGATGTTCCAATACAAGCACATTTCAAATTATGCGTGAAGAGCCATCATCTAGCAAGGACATCTACAAAACTCATGGCTTTTTTTTTTTTGCTAAATGCAACAGAGTAGGAAATATTCCTTACTGACAGCTCTGCTCATCCTAGTGGTCATCATCTTAATGAAGTACTATTTACCAGACCCTCTCTATATGCCTTCATTCCTTCTGGATGGGCTCACAGCTTTGTTGGTTTAAGAGTGGCAGTAAAAAAAACAAAGACCGACCATAGATTTTTGTTTCTTCAGAGTATAGCCAACATGCAAATCTACAAAACACAGTTCAGTCTTGCTTAAAGCTCCTGGGATCCTTTCTGTAGCACTGAGTTGAGGTGACCGTTCATCTCAAGCTTCTCTGGGGAGTGATAAAGAGGATTGTAAAAAAAATAAATAAATAAATCCAAGCCCCTGGGTAATTTCGGGATGCTGAGAAGTTTGTAACTGCCAAACACCACAAATATCCTGAACTTGCACCGTACCCCTGGCATTTTAGTCTCCCAATTCGTATCACAAGGCTGGTATGGCTTTTTCTACACATCTTTAAGACACACAGACATATAGGCAGCAGTCTGTGGATTTGACCAGCCAGCTGCAATCCAGGGCATTCAGTTGCAAGGCAAACAGCACAGCCCAGGTAGCCAGTCCCAACCCTCACAGACCCCTCACTGAATCACAGAAAAACAGAAGGAAGGACTAAGTAGAAAGTGTCCAACCCCACTGGCAGGTCGCCACTTGGTCCAATTTGGTTGAGCTCAAGTTCACAGCACAGCACTATGTTGCCAAACCAGGAACAAGACTGCAATATTGGCCCCAAGCCTCCTCTTGGTTACATTCACATCCCCCTGGGAATCTTCCTCCCAAAGAAGCACAGAAGTGGGGGGGAGCAATCCAATAAACTCTGCTCAGTGGCATCTGTAAAGCAAGTAATTTAAGTCCTTTTTCTCCTCTGTAACTGCTATGCAAGAGCCCTTCCCATCTAGCCGCTAAGAAACTTCCTAGGATTTTCATTTTGCTTTGCAGAATAGGTAGACTGTAGGTCAGCCCTGACAGCCAGAGAATCATGTACTCCTTCCTGGTGCAGGTAGAGAGGAGTTAGGTGAAGCTCTTGAGCTGGGAATACATCAGAGCCAGTAGAAAATTATATTTTCCTTACACCAAATTAACAGATCTTGTTTTTATCCAGTCCCCTGGGCCCCACACAGAGACTGGGCAGATGGATCCCGCCAATCACTTGATGCCACAGTTGCACCACACAAATGTGCTTGAAGGAAAACTCCTGCAGCACCAAGAGCAAGGCTATTATAGGAGTCCAGAAACAACAGCTTGTGTGTTCACATTTCTATTCCAAGTTTCAGATTTCTTCAGAAAACAGGAGGCCAATCTAATCCTTTTGACTTTGAATCCCTTAGAGGAAGGCTGCCTAATCTGTTTGTCAATCTGACAAGGAGACGCAAAGCTTGTTCCCTGCTCCAGACCAGACTCACACCAGGTCCACCTACCTGGTGGACCTCCTACCACCTCCCTACCACCCTACCTCTGAAAGTCAAAAGGACTTCAAAAGAGATCTATTTGCAGGTGATAGGACAGCATAAAATACAGTGATCAGACAGAGCAGTTACATACTGTAGAATAGCTAAAAAACCCCCAAAGTAGCATGGAGTTTTGCAATTGCAGCATTCAAGTTAAAAATATCAGGCTGGTAGAATTACATAAACTTTAACTTTTTAGAAGTTCTTAAACATAATAGTCCAAAATGGCCTAAACCACACAGCATTTAAGTCATCTGATGAAAAAAGGTCTAAAAACAATAATCCTGAAACCTGAGATACCATTTTTCTTCATTCAACCATGAGATAACTTTGTGTACAAAGACACTGAGCAGCATGTGATGAGAAGGAGCACTTGTTCAAGAAATGGCATTCCTGGAACAATATTTTCCAGTTTCTTTATTCTTTCCCCCATGCCTTCCATCACTGGTCTGTTCTGCTCATTGAAGCTGCCTGCCTTTCTCATCTCCATGAGGTAACAAATACATACCTACACCAAGGATCCATTTAAAGGCTCCATTTTTCCCTTGAAATTCTGTTCAGTCAGGGATCAGGTTTTACAAGTTCTCTCCAGCCTTAAGGCATATAGTTAAGTGCAGAATTTAACCCAGCCCTAGAAGGGCACAGTGACCCTGTGCTACTGGGAGTCATACATATTTGCCACTGCATCTCACAGAAGGGCCCAGAGAAGACTATTTTCAGAGCAGTCAGCATGCCCAGGCTATTAACAAGGGGACAGTCCTGCCTCTTAGGGAAGCAATAGACATGCAGAAAGCTTCCTCTTGCACCTCCTTTTGCATTTGTGCACACACACCACCCCCCTTCATTCCTGTGACATCTGAACCTTTACATATACTGTACAATTGCTTTGAAGCAACACATTTTAACTGGTTTATCCACCACTATTCAGTAACAGCTCTCCCCTCATGCCAAACAACATACAGCCTGTAAGCATCTTTACCCCAGAGGGAAAGCCTCTAGGCTAGAAACTGGGTGACAAACATGGAACAAGTTAAGAAATTCCTGAACCAAAGTTATTTGCTAGAACACTTCGCCAGCAACTGAAAGCTACAGTCAACAGAATTAATAAGCTTTTCCATATTTCAGCTAGTTTACAGAGAAAAGGTGATGGACTTCCTCTCACACACCACTTGACATCTATGAAACCTGTAAGATCCAAGTACTTCCCAAAGACCTCGGACTGTCCAAACAAGGTGCACACACTGCTTACAACATAGTCCTTTCCTATACCTGCAGCTTGATGTATTCAACCATCAAATGACAAAAATATATAACAGTATGTACTTCATGGGTGGTGGTGTGGGAAAGCTTTCTAAAGCACAGGGATTCACTATGGCAGTGATGTCAGCACAGAAATGATAGGAAATTGTTCTTTCATGGTTGCTAACCCATTACTATAGTTTTATCATCTGCTCATGTAATGCAGCACTCAAAAACTGCTAGCAATTAAAACAAGACACAGGAAATCTTTTATGTTAAACCCTCCCCAAGCACTAGTGAAATTACAATAGTTTCATCCCATTGTAACTGAGAGCAGTATCAGCCCAATATACACAGCAAAGCCTGAACAACAACAGAAGAATCTTCTCCAGCCCAGAAAAGGTCTTAAACCCTTGGATTGTTTTTGAACAAGGAAGTCTCACATTTGCAAGAGAAGAGATTTATATATGAAATTGTAATGAGGTGACTGATGATCATTACCTTCATGACATTTAAAACTCCACAGCTGCACTTGGCTGTCAGCACTTTATAACACAATAAACTGCCTCACAAGGAAAGTCAAAGTATTACTCAGAAAGTGAGCTTCCATGACAACAGTGGCCTTCACTCCTAAACTGGTCTGCCATCTCTTGACCAGTAGACTGTCCTTTGAGATGCCCAGATTACCCAGCAAGAGAGCTATTTTGTAGGCATAGCTGACTTTGGTCCTTTGAGTTTTACCGAAGGGATTTGTCTGCCATGGTGGCTACACCTCACTAATCTTTTCACTGCCAGAGTGGCACTGTTAAGGCTGGTACACTAATGCCTGTGCTAGCAAACCAGAAAGCAGGGACCAGGCTTGAACAGCAGAAGTATGTTGGAGAGATCCCATAGCAAGGGCAAAGAGCCCAACAACACTGCTGAGGTGCTTTCCACTCTCCTCAAGTCACACACTGGTCTGCAAGCGCTTTAGAGTTGGAAGAAGTGTTATTGCACAATACAGCAGAGCAGAACATGAAGAACCAGGTATAAACCTTGCTTTCAGAAATGTCATTCTTGAAAGTAACCTTCAAAATTGGGGGAAGGTTTTGGCTGAATTTTTTAAGCCCCAAAGGCCATTAGACTAAGTCGAAATGATATAGTATCAAGCTAGCATTTGTGGGATTTTAAGTGTAAAAACTTCAATCCACAAAAACCCCCAAACTGACTGATTTCTAACAAAATTAGGGATCAAACAAAATTTCAGATAAGTACTTCAAGAGACCTTCGCGTCATGCATAATATAACATTTCTATTGTGGTAATTGTTACTCAGAAGTCAGTCTGATGTCAGTCAAAGTCAAGTGGATGGTTTTAGTGGAAGATCTGTACATTTCCAGCTATGCAGTCAAGTACAATGATCTGTTTACTGATTTCAACACATGTGTGGGTGGTCTGACTTAGAAAAAAATAATATTAGGTATCATGTGTTACAAAGTAAACTTTTTACTTACAGGAAAGTTGTTTCTATGGTAACTAATGTTTTTCTAGCAACACATTTCACATAAGGGTTGCTATAGAAACAGAACTATAGAGATGTGTTCAGCAAATAAGTTGTCCATAGCATTTTTTTTTTCCCCCAACCCACTGCAACCTATCCACCATGTCTACCTAAGGATGAATGTTGCACCCTGCTCACCGTGTCTACCTAAGATGGCTCCAGTTATTCTCCTGACAAGAGTGTGAAGTGTTCTCTGCCCACGAGAGCATTATTTCCCCCACAGTTTCATGATCGTATTTTTTGGGAGTAGCTGAACTGTTCTATTCTGGACCAGGTTACAAATCCAGAAAATTGAAGCTGTTGTGCAGGAAGGTATCAGTGGAACACCCTCATTTGTAGGCAAGAGTAAAATTACAGTGCTTGGAAACACTGAACAGTTAACCCCAGCTACATTCATCCTCACAGAAACATCAGGGTGTTGCTAGTACATGTCAAAGGGACAGCAGCTCATGCCAGGAAGAAGACTGAATCTCTATGGTTTTGAGCATATATTTAGGCTTAAGCATTCCCAAGGGTAGCATACAGACTCCCACTCACATCAGAGGAAAGTCTGCAAAAAGATCACAGCTATAATCTGGCATTTACATAGTAGCTAGGATTTTAATTACTATTTGTTCAGTACCTTACCATTCATTCAGTAACAGCCATATGTACACCTTCAGAACTATCACTGCTTCTGACCTTTGCTTTTCCTTCTTTCCCACTCTCTCTTTTTTTCAATTCTCCTCCCCAAAGTGATTTTTCCTTACAACTCCCTTCACCCTTTAACTCCTCACCCCACTGAGAAGTAGATGCTCTTTTTAATAAGCAGCCCTTTTAGTCTTTACCTGTTGCTCCTACTTAAATAAGGGCTAGGACAAACACACTCCTCTGGATTTGGCCATGATGGTCCTTGTTAAGGCAGCTCAGGTGCCAAACCAAGACAGGGAACGAGCACAGGCTGATCCAAGAGACAGCAACGAGCAACTGGTGGCCAGCAATGAAAGGTTCGGTCTCCAGCAACACAGCTGTTTAGGGCATGTTTTTGCTATCCCATAATGCCTGTGGGTGTCTTTCAGCATAGAGTAGGGATCCTAAAGGCATTAAAGTGTGCTGAATATGGTTTCTGTGGGAGTTGCTGCCTTCCAAGGCCTTGTGAATTCAAGAAGCCACCACTGCTCTGTTTTAGGGTCTATTTTCTACTGCACAGATGATCACACAAACAGGAAACCAGCGTGGATTCAGAGATGCAACCACATCCCTCAAGTCCTGAGAAATGTCCCTAGTGAGGCAAAGCACAGCTCTCCTTGGCAAAGTCTGGCCTGATGCAGATTGAAATGCTTTACCTTCTGTGTCTCAGCTGCTGCTCTTGGTTTTGCCTTCTCTTGGAAGCTTTGCTCCTTGAAGCAATTGGCATATAATTGTTGGCTCAATTGTTAGAAAACCAGAACCCCCACATAGAGATGCCACAAGAAGGGTAAGCATCTAACACTAAACACATTCTACTCATACCCAAGATCAATCAGCTCCAAATTTATCACATCTACACTATCTTTTAGAGATCTGTTCTCTCCAAGGACCATCTTTCAGAGAGAACCTTGTGAAGTAGCTGAAAATAATTTATATGGAAGGAAAAGGAGCAATTTAAGTGTAATTATATACAGGTTACAAGTCAAAACCTGGTTGGAAGTTAAAAAAACACCAACAAAACACACATGATGGTGAGACAAAATGAGTGAAATTGACATTACCATGCTAACTCCATCCCAGGAGTGGCACTAATGCTGAGGGGATGACCAGGCTTAAAGGGCAACTGCTCAAGCACTGTATAGTTCGGGCTTCCACAGTACTTCCAGTGCTGGTTTATATTCCCTCCCTATACTCAGTACATTGTGACGCAGGGCTTGGCACTGGGATGTGCCATCTGCACTTAGCACAGGGAAAAATAAGCACCAGAGTGTTATGAAGGACCCACTGTTACCAGTGGAAGAGTTATTTGTGCTCCATTCTTTATAGTGATCTACAAGAAAACGGGGCTATGTCATAAAACCTGTTTTTTCAAGCTCGTTCTTCAAACTGCAGTAGCAGTAAAGTATATTCAATTATTTAGTACCTCCAACTATGGCTTAACACTGAGTATGACATCCTGCTGCTCTTGGTACATGAGTCTAAGGTGTTACAACAAGACAGTCTAAATACAGCTGCTTTTAAGGAATCATTTTCAGGAGCACAGCGATAGCACCCCTGTTTCCACTAAAGACTCAATAATACAACAATATTGCCTAAACCAAATACAATAAAATTTAACTGGGGTAGTTCATCACTTGGGTTTTGAAGGGACCACCCTCTACCAGGCATGACAGGAAGGAAATAAATAGCTGAGCTCTAAAGAATACAACCAGAATTCTGAAATAGCATTACATGTGTTACTATACAGGCCTGAGCAACCATTTGAAAATGACCTTAAAATCCCTTTGCTGACAGGTTCTGTGAGTTACAGTGAGTTTTGCTAATTCATATATACAGGTCTCACTCACCCCAGTGTGTGGTTGCTTGCAAAGCCTTAGGCTGGAAGCTGCTTAAGACAAGAGTTATTTGCACATGCCTAGGAAAAGCTAAATATAATCTGGACAATATGCAGACAAATCATTTTTATGACCTTTTTAGGTCAAGGTCCAAGTCTTCATTTCCACCTAAACAGCACCAAGTAGACAGTGAAAATCTGTCCCGGATACAAGTCTCAGAGCGCTCCTGCATCTTAAACAGTAAGTTTAAACTGCACCTTTGCGAGTTTTTTCTATGTCTTCATCTATATCTTTAAAGTTATTGCCCTCACCGGCTCCTGCAGCCTAGCTGAATGGTCTCACCAGCTTGCTTGCCCCAAGACAAGCACAGTTCTCTGCAAGTTCACAAAGACTTCTGTTCAAAGAGAATGACTAATGACCAGTGCTGGAAAGCCAGGAAGAGATGAGTCCATCCAAAACATTTAAATCTATAGCACTTATGAACTGATTAATGCCCTCAGTAATAAAGACAGAAAATAAAAGAGTCACTCAAATTAATTAGCTCTTATGTCATCTTAGTGCCCCACAGTCTAAATATCTCCTTTACACTGGGATAAAAGGAGGTCTCAACATGCATACCTATTAATTTTTGTTTGGTTTGGTGCACAAACTCTTGATAAAAAACCCAAACATTTTCTCTATATCACTCAGATATTCTAGATTATTTAATGAGTTAAGGAAAACCCATAAATCAGGAATTATAACAGGATCATTTCACTAATAATCTTTCCATGCAGCGGATATATATTTGGGCAGAAGAGACAAGAAGAAATGGAGTATAAGATCAGGTCCTAACAGTTATCAGCTGCCACAGTGTCATCTAACATTTCCTAGCAGGTTGAGAATTATTTTACTCAGTTATCCAGTGAATATAATCCATAAAAATAAGGCCATACTGGAATGACAGCTAAGATCTTCTTTTTACCCCCATCTTAAAATAGGTAATACCTGAACATGCTGGCATAGGACAAGAATGCACTCCCAAAACACAGCTGAGAGGAGAAAAGGAAAATGATTATGAAAGGCACATTTGTATTGTAATCACATTATGCAGAAGCATCAGCTTTCCCAAGGATTGTTATTTGGGCATCCAAGGTCACATTCATGAATATCGTCAATAGATGCGAGCCACAAGATTCAGGTGCAAGCTTGAACGTGGTATGTATTCAAATGTGCTTGAACACATCTCCCAGCACAGATACATTGGCTGTTTAAGCTTAATAACTAATGAACAGAGTTCAATTATTAAACTGATACCGAGGGCTGCATAGTTGCATGTGTTCCTTTAGATTTACCTCACTAAACCCGGTTCTCAGTTACAGTATTTAAAACCTGCATTCAGTCCCTCAAGATCCATCAACAAATCAGATGTTAACATTTCATTCACAGATATTCTAGCTTTTAGTTGTCATGGATGAAAGTGTTCAACAGGCCTATGTCCGTATTTGTTTTGAGGACAGGCTGATCCCATTTTTAGATCACTTTATTCAAGAAAGTGACAGGTAGCATTCCAAACATTTACAATATTTTCACAACCCTCACCCCAGATTCCATCCACACCTGTCCCTCCAGGCAGGGCTGCCATCAGCAATACAATTTCTTCTGCCATCCACGTGATCTGGTTTTGTTTCAAAGGGAAGTACATGCCCCAGAGGAAAACACTCTTTTGTCTCCTAGTGAAAAACCCCCCAAGTATCAGGTTCTCATACCTTGCACAGTAGACATATCTAACCCCTCTGTTTACTACTCATGTAAGATCCCCAGGTTCAGCCTCAGCTCAATCTAATTATCTGCTCAGTCATCTCCATCAATACATCAGGCTGCACTAATAATTTCAGTGTTCAAGAGTTATTCCAAGCTGATGGAGGGTTTAGTATTTAGTTGTATTTCAGAAGCTAGCAACATCTGGAGCTGTCAGTGATTTGCACTGCTCATTAAATCAAGGAAATGAGTCTGAGTGATTACAGCTCTCCCTTAACTAGGCAACAATCAGGGTTTTTTAGAAACTCATTTAAAAGCACAGAAAATGCCCTTGGGAAAAGGGTAGAGTTTGGTACTGGATAGGACAATTTCCCCAAGCAAAGAGAAGCAGTAATAAGGAAAAATAAATAAATAAAAGAAAACACCTTCTCAAAATGCACACAAGTCCTTCAGAAGCAGCCCCCTTCACTGTACCTCACCACAGCTCCTGCTTACAAGTTGCTAGAAGCAAACCCTGTAACAAAATTAGCTTTTCCAAATGGCAAAACCAGAAGGTGGCAAACTGTGACATATTCCCAGGCTCATACACCAACAAAACAGGATGTTTATTTTTTATTTTTTTAAGGAAAACTTTAAGCACACAGGCTGGGAAAAATAGTTACACACTTATTAAGGATGGAAACATCTATCCTGAAGTCAAATCACACAGATAAACAACAAAGCAGGTGATGGTTCCTACTGACTATTCTAGATCAAGCACCTTCCGAACCTGCAGGTACATAATCACACATATGCCCTGGACAGGTTTTTGTTCAAGGCAAATGGATTATCCCAAGCTCTGCTACTGCCTATTCCCATGGTAATGTTGCCCCAGTACATACAACCTCTGAAAATGCTGTGTGATATTTTAGTCAGGATGTAAACTAACATGGCCTTCCCCATTTTTATCCTTAATCCAGACACAACACGAGGCTTCTCTATCTTATTCTCTTGGTAACATAAACCAGTGTGGCAGTAAATATACCAGGTTTAATTTAAATCTTCTGGCCTAGAGGTCTACTTTCATAGCTTTCCGAGGCAGTATCTTGTACCACTATAAATATGGAACTGCAATCAGCAATTTTGTCTATGGAAAAAAAAAAAGTCAACACGAAGAAAAGGAAATTTGAAGGTAGGAAAGCTAGCTGGACTCTGTTGGTGATGTAACAGGTTTTGTACCATGCCACATTTTATAGTCCAAAGCCAATAATACCAGCTGGTCAGCATGATGACTAGTCCTTAGCTCTTGCTGGACAATGCCAATACGCATACCTGCATCTCTAGTGTGTAAAGTCAACATAAACTCTACTGCTGCAGCCTTATCTGCTCCCACATCAAGACACTGAGCACAGCTCCAACTCACCGCTGGACAAAGCACATGGCAGAAGCATCACAGCACAATGCAGCACATGCACGTCTACAAGCATACAGAATTATGCATTAATGAAAGATTTTCCTCTAAGATTCACCAACTCAAACAGGCCATTCAACATTACACTATACAACAAGCTATAGCTGGCATTAGGAGTTTTGCTACCAACTTAACAGGACAGGCTCACCCAATTTCACCTTTGCAAGTCCCTGCAGCTGAGTGATGGGCATTTCTCAGAGTGAGGACCAAGGCTCCACAGGGTTTTAAAATCCTAAATCCCACTGAAAACATGCTGTTGCCATTACAAGAGCTATAAATAAATCTCCTCAAATCACCTAAACCTTCATGTCACTATAATTTCAAATAGGCTTGGACAGAAAATATCAGCCACTCTGGGCTTGCATGCTTTGTCCTAATAGCATTAAATGCCTGGGTAACAAGATGAAGAGCTCTTATTAAAAAAAGAGGAGACAAGCAGCAATAGATTGTATTATGTACTAATACCCACCCTTATTGACAACACTTATCTGTTAAGCTAAGGTCTGCACAGGCAAGGAGAGTTAAAAGCTCTGTTATTGTCAGAAATGGCTGCAGTGAAGCTTATCCAGGCTCCATCTACCCCATGTCTGGCTTCTGGAAGTGAGGGATTCATGGAGAATTTCTGACTCCACTGAAGTCAACAGCAACATTTACTCCAGGTGCCAGCCACAAAATTAACACTGTTTTACCTGCACTACATGGTCACACATGACTGAAATAGTAGAGGTTTATACACAAAAAAAACCCTACTGACCACATAAAGTACATCTTTTCCTCCCAAGGAGGCTGGTACTTGCACACATAGGTGCATTAACTATACTACATCCATTTGATAATGCACATTATCACTACAACTTAAGTCCTTCCTTTGTATCAGCAACAAATCTATAAAGTCTTTATAGAACTTTATGCCACTGGGACCAAGGTTATGCAAAAGGAAAGGGTTTTCCAGCACAAAACAAGCAAACAAACAAAAAGCAGCAGTTCAGACTTGTATTTTAAAACCCATTACCTGCATGCTTATGTCCTAATTTAATCTCACAAACTCACCTCTGTATCAACAACCAATCTACATTTTAAGTCTGGTCTATCCAGTCTCTTCTTATATCAGGCACTGAAAACTGATGGCTGAATGTGCTCCATCTCAAGTGTTCCTCAGCTTGAAGGTTTGACCTGAATTTTAAGTGTTACTGGAGTAAGGTTTAAAAAAAAACAAAAAACAGTTGAGATCAACACATGGTATGGAAGAAAGTAGCACTACAATTTTTTGGGGGGTAAGAAAAACAGCAGTGAGCTGAGAAAGAAAAACAAGGAAAGAGAAATAACACACATACCATAAACAAGTTAGTGCTTTCAGCTGCTCTGTAGCTCTGGGTTAAATACCTCTAGAGCCACTACAGGTGTTACCAATAGATGCAGCAAGTAAAACGCTGACTTTTAAAGAGAAATCAACATATTCTTCTCAAGAGCAAAACAACTTTAAGTCCTTTTTAACAAGAACATATTTAACTATCACCCAAAAATAATCTGAGGACTGTTGAGACAGTAAGTAGCACACATCTACTGCTGGGAAGTTCATTTAGCAGTATCCTGCTTTCTTCTAGAATTTAACTTTTAAGGGTGCCTTAGACATTTAAAGAAAAATTTAAGAGACTCCTATTACAAAAATACATTTTGAAATTCCTGCTTGTAAATCAGTTGAATAAATTTTAGATTTGGGGGTGTTATTTTAACCCTTTTCTCTCAGATAAGGACCACTTTTACACTGTTTTTCCCAGTACTCTCCTGCAAGGACTTGAACACACAGTTCTGTTTCTTCTCAGCATCTCACAACACTGCTGCCTCCCTAACTGCTGTTCCTTCTTCAAATCAAGGTATTGAGTCTTCTGCTTTTTGGGTTGTATCTTATGGGATAATGTATGTGTGAGGTGTAAAACATTTCAAACTATTTGCTTCTGTTTCCTCATCCTCTACAAACCAGCAATGCTGGTTACAAAGGATACCAGAAGTGTATATAACTTCTAATATTGCTTCTGCATTTCCACTATTTATGCATCCACACAGTGAGCACAGGCTCAAGCCTGGGGCAGGTATCTGTGTGTGTGGATGCTGCGTGGGGATGACCGTGTTCCCACTTCTGCCATCATTACCACGCTGCTTCCCTTCCAGCACTGCGAGTGACTAACAGAGTGACAGTGCCGTGATCTGTACAGTTCTTGTACCATCCAGAGTATTCAGAACTTTAAGCTGAAGCCCTCCTGGTACCACCCTGTGCCAATGCAGGTGGACACAACTCTCAGTGCAGAGTAGGCCTTTACAATGCCCAATTTAGCTTTCAACATTCCCAGAAAAGCAGAGAGCCTCTGCACTTCAGCAGGTACCAGTAGAAGCTCTGTTTAACCTTAACCATTAACATTGTCATTTCACAACATCTTTCATTATCCCTCTTCTTCAAGGCTTTGTGGTATATCAGTTCATTAGCATAAAAGATCAAAACTCCATTTACAAGACAAATACCATAAACAAGAAATTAATTCAACAGACCAGTTGATTTCAAATGAGAATGGTGATAATTTCAGTGTTAAAAAACCCTCTCAATCCACTAATTAAATTCTGTTCTAACAGATATAGTCAAGCATATGCTCTGCCTACACAAAGACTGATTAATTGACCCTGAGATGACAGCATCCACCCAACAGTGCGTATCAAACTGTCCTACATACACAAGAGGCACTACAGAGCCCAGGATACCACCTCCTGCTGCAGAGAAGGAGAACCTACTCTTTTCTGCCTGCTGAGCTCACCCGTCCTTCCAGAACAGTACGTAGGTTTTCTCTTCTGGTTGTTAACAGTTTCTCCATAAGATTTCCACTTCCAGGATGAGGTTAAAAGGGCAGAAAAGGCGATGAGGATCACTGGATGAAGCTTGGTGCTACTGTCCGCATTCTCTTATTCACAAACCTGCTCCCCCTTTCTTGGCTTGGCACTGAGCAGTGTTTATGCATTTTGCATGGGGAACATGTCAGGGCTCCAATTCAGGCTGGACATCAGACCACAGGCTCTGCCTTTGCAAGTCTTTTTATCTAGATTGATGAATGCAGGCTTCAGAAAGAGTATTTCAGCAGTCTCATACAAGGGGCATTAGTCACTGCTGCCTTGGTGCCTAGAAAGAGCCATCAATTTTTGTAAAGCAGACGGATGTAACCTTAGAAAAGATGCAGCCAGACTCACTGACCCTCAGCTTTTGTCCCTTTCTGAATCCACAGCTCTGATGAGACCAATGGAAGTTTGGACTTTAAAGGAATGCAAGATCATGCCAATAACAACCAATCTAAAGCCAATCCTCCATCACCCCAGACAATCCATACTGACATCCAGTGCTAATGGAAACAACTGCTGGATTGATGGGCTTCCCTGGATCATTTCAAAGATGCAGTGCAACATCCAGCTGCTGTGGTGACAGAGGACTGTACATGGCTGGCAACCCATTAAAGCAAAAATATAACACCTTTAGTCTTTTTTATCCCATAAATCCCTATCTGAGAAGCATTTAAACCATGACTCTCATCACTAACCTATCTAACTTTTTAAAACAAGAAGATATATCATAAACAAGGAGGATAGAAGAAAGAAACCAGTGAAGTTCTACAATTTAGAAAGCATAATTAAAGCACAAAATCCTTTTTGGAAAAACACTAAATATACATGCAGTGCTTTTGTATAATCAGTCGTTTGACAGCATTCTTAAACTAAGTGTGATCACTAACAGCAACACTGAAATTAAAGAGCAATATATGGGTCTAAAGTGGGTTTCACGACAACACCAGAGAAGAAAAGCTAAAGATGTTGGTCAGAATGACAGGATTTTGTTTAAGAACACATGTACTGCTTTGTGGCTTGAAAAAGAAAAATTGATTTTCCAGACAGTGCTATAAAACATGCCAAGAAACAAGTGTAAACCAAAGAAAGCACAAGCTATAACTAGATAATAAAGCATCCAAAATTTTCCATGTATGTCCATTTATGGGAGGAAGAAATTACCCTGTACTTAACTTTGCTCCCTCTGTCACAGGTCAAAAGACAAGAAACATTTATAGAAAGCAGAATTGAGTACTGAAACCCATGGGCATAGAGAATTATCAACAGAGTGAGTTCATGAGCAACCTAGGACCAGCATCCAAATGACTTACTTTGTACTGAGCAGTAACCCCTGCGAGCCCAGGAGTGGAGCCCAATGTGTTGTGAAATCAAGGAGTGAAAGGAAATCTCTCCTTGAATGGAGACCCCGTTCTGACCACTGAGGTCCACTAGTAACTGGTGACAGAGAATATAGTTATGTTAAAATATTTTGAGTCTATTTATTATTCTACAGCAAGATGTGCATATTAGTGACTTTTCACTGAGCTCAAAGGATCTACAATGATTTATTCTTATATTACTTCAGATTGCACCATGCAATAACCTTTTTAAAGCACATCTTTAAGTCATGCTACAAGTTATACAGTCAGATAAATGTATACTACTCATATATATCAAAGTAAAACCTCAGAGAAGCAAGTAACTGCTACAAAAATGTAAGAGGAATAGACATCGGGCTAAAATGACCATGGGGTTCTGGTCTAAATAATCAAAAGTTGAAGGATTATCAAGAAATTAATTCCACTTCTATTAATTGTGCACTGCTTAGTTAATACTTTTGTGTTATTTAACCATGCTTTCCAAAAACTGCACCAATTTACCCGATCAGTTATGGCTTAACGCCACCTTGACATGCTTGCTTTCATCAACCCACTGATTCATTTCACATTTTATGCATCTTTGCTTTTCCCTTTCCTTTTTCTTTAAATTTTTGTGCATTTATCAGATAAGATATAAGATTTTGTCAAGAGCTTGAAAGTCAGTGCTAGGAGATGAATTTATGATTTCCAGCTGTCTCTGGAGCCAAGATCTGCAATGACAGATCCCCAGTCCCAGCCAGGAGTCAGCAGAAGAAAGGCCCTTTCCACACTGCCTTAGAAGTGAGTATCTTCCTGTGTGCTAAAGGCAGTAGGAAAATGCATGGAAGAAACAGGGTGTATCTGGCACTGGCTCCAGAAAACCACAGGGGTGGACTCTCACTGCTAACTGAAGCTGAAGGTGAGGAGAGAAAGGTACCTTTGGTGAACAGAGTCCAGCTGGTCTTGGAGGCAAAATGCGCAATGTCCTGCTTCACAGAACATGAATACCAGGCACATTCTGGCAAAGCTCCATCTCCATGTCCTTATGTTCCTGCAGTGGAACCTTAATGTGCATTTCCGCTGATTGGACACGACTGGACACAGTCACCTGAAGAGCTGTGACTCCTAAGGGATGCTGAGATGATGTTAAATGGGAAACCCAAACATCCACCTATTCAAAAGCCCAGACATCCAGCTAGCTCATGTGCTTCCGGCGGGGATTGTTCTGGTGCATCTCTGCCCCAGACCTGGACATTGGCATTGATCCTAATATCCACCTCGAAAAGAAGGCAAAACCCATCTTGATTCATCCGCCCAGGGCAGGTCCCAAGCCAGGTGTGGGCAGTGGATAAGCAGTATCACCAGAAGAACAGGCGCTGAAGGAGATATTTCCTTTGCCTCATGTTCTCTGGACTAGCAGGTTATCTTAATGTGCAGAGCAAAGCTGAGCAAACTCTGTAAGTTCCTTCCAAAACAAGAAGAAAGGAGGGGGGAGCAGATCCTATTACTGGTGTCCTATTGTAGTTGTAATAAAGAAGTCTACTTCTACAGTTAATTTATTGCTGGTTGTCACTGAAACAACAAATACTTCAGACTGCTTCTGCAAAAACAGCGGAGAGCAGACTGGCATCATGTGAATGTTACAATTCCCCCACTTAATGTCAAGATTTGAAACCACATGGCAGTTCTCAGGGACATCACAAGGATTTGTTAGTCCTGTGAGGATTGCAGGACCATGAATAAGCAAATTACTACAGTAAACCATAAAGATAATATATTAATCCACAACAGACACAATAATATTCCCTAAAAGCATAGGAACATCAAGCTCACTTGCTGAGCTCAACAGCTTGAAGGCCTTAACTTTATAAAGATAATAAGGAAATATAGCTAACTCATATTTCATAAAATTGACTAATTGGCTTCTCCTTCTTTGCTGACTTCTTCATATAGATTAAAAGCTACAAAGGTTGAAAAGAACTGGGGAAACTGCTACTTACTTATTTCGATATGGATCAAACACCGTGGAATGTTCCCAACCCAGGGTTTATTTTTTGTCTAGATTTTCCAACCTTGGTATGACATCATGCCTTGATGAAATAAAAGATCCTCCTGTGTATTTTCATTAGCCCATAGCCACTAATACTATCAATGCAAATCTTCCAGTCACACAAGAGGTGAAGATTTTGAATGTGCCCACTTAATGCAAAAGAATAAATTCCATTTCAGAAAGTGACTTCATTACATACAGTTAAGGTATTTAGTCCCTGAAAGAAGCAGACAGGCATATAGTGGAATTTTCTAAGGTATCTACCAATTACATTATATACAGAATTACATTCAAGTAATTACCCTAATGGTGAGGGAACAGCTGACTTGAGCTACTATCATTCTATTCTCCAAATCTTTCTTTCAAAATGGTTGATAAACTGTTCTTAATTTTGATGCCGGCCAAAAACATGGCACACAATTCCACCTAATTTAATATAGACTGCACCACTGTTATCAAAGCAAGTGCAATAGCACATGCACATTTCAGGAAAAGTTGGAAAAAAACAAACATGATATGAGTGTTATGATCAGATAAAAATCACCAGACTTAGTGATGAAGAGAAAGGCTCAGTAAGAGCTGCACAGGATGGAGGAAGGTCCAAAAGGAATTCAGTTAGTGAATGTGTGATTATTGACTGGGAGAGAGAAATGCCAGTATTCAAAAGAGAACCAAATTGTAACAGGATGGACACCACAGAGTTTAAAAATAATATGCTGCTGGATATTGCTGGATCCACTGCTTTGAGAGGATCATGTGGAGTGTTATAGTCTGCTCCACTCTTTCAGCTGCACAGCATCTTTTCCTGCCTCTTCTACCCTCTCCTGTGATACTGCAGCCAAGCAAGACAGTGTTTTCCACACTGGAGGGCTTGTAAGGTGCTGGCTGGTGCCAAGGAGTTAGCAGGTTTTACAGTGTTTGCAGATGTATCCGGATAACCAGACAGGCTAGGCTCAATTTTCAAACTGTCCCTCAGATTAACAAGTATCACTTGTGAGAATACGCAATCACAAAACATGGCTATTGAACTCAGAGTTAATCAATAATTCAACTGCAATGATAGTATTAGCCCAATTAATTATTCACAAATGCCAGTAAGAATGTTTAGGATTATTTTTATCAGTACATGAGACATTCAAACCACCCCAGTGGGTAACACATCTGATTCCCCGCGTGGAAATACCCCACTGCCTCCAGGATCACATGGTATAGAATTAAAATGTTAAGCATATTCTCTTCCCTGGGGAATGCTTGATGCCTTTCATTATTCCAGTCTTATATTCATTATTAATCCTTTCCAGATCATTTCTCAAGCTAATAGCTCCCCACTTACATATAGCCTTAGTAGCTACTAAGAGCAGTGAGCAGCTTAATACAGCAATAGTTCTGGACACATCCATTTTGCCTACATAAAGGACTTCAGTGGCAGAGTTACCTGAGGACTTTCATTTTTATAGAAGTGATCTCAAGTAAAAAGGAAAGACAGAAGAGGAAAAATTTGTTTCTGACATATGATACCTGTTCCACACAAATATTTGAAACTGTGGACTTCCCTGGCACTTCTCTGCACTCTTTGAAGTTGTACCTAGACAAGGGGCGTCAGAAATCACCTCAGGTGAAATGTGAAAATAGCACATAAAACTACTTTTGGCTGTGTTATTTAACAACGTGGTCAAATAGGAGTGGTTAAATGAAGTGCTTTACTGAGCAACACCAATGTGTGATGACTAAATAAGAGGGTAAATAGTTTTTGTCATGTCATACAAGTATAACAAATGTCAGTGTTTACTGTTCTACTAGCCAAATCTTCATCAAGGCCCCCCATAACTGAACTGAGGTATTAGATGCTCCAGAACAGAAGCCTGAACTGGTATGGGTACAGATACATGGGAAATAGACCATAAAACCCTTTTTTTTAACCAATGCACATTCAGAAGAAGACCTAAACATTCATATATTTTCCATCACTTTTACTCCTTGTGCAGGTGACTGAGCAAAATCCATACACCTGTGACAGATCCTTCATCTAAAAGGTAATTTGTACATGCCTGCTCTAAGTATCTTTACAATTGCAACGCGTGCCCACTATTAAGGGCTTTGATTGTCCGCATAGTCAAGGATGTGTTTTAGTTAAACACCTGCATCACCTCATTAGTTCATTGGGAACTCTTTACATCTAAGTTCATTTAAATGGGTGCATCTACACTGAAGCAGAAGATTTTAGCAAACCTGATGTGTTTGCATTTTTGCAATCATATTTTCAGAGGAAAGGGTTTTACCGTGGCCCCCAATCCTGGCTCACAGCACCTCATCATGGCAGAAAGGAGGAGCAATGGATCCCAACCAACCTAAAAAGCACTCCTAATCCTGTTGCTTCTGGTGGCCATCTACTCCTCTGCACAGAGGTTGTGGGAGATCTGGAGATACCAGCTGAACAGCCACCGCATGAACAGCAAAGCCCTTGCACCTTGGATACTGATGGTTCTGAGACACACTAAATTTGTCACTGATCTGCTCTGAGATGCTGATCTACTCAATGAGACATCTCCAGAAATGAGAAGTGTGTGCAATTGCTCCATTCACAATAGTGGTTAGCTCAGATTTGGTTTATACACTCTTTTGTGTAAATAGAGATGCAATACAAGATACTGTAGGTTTCTTGCTTTAGACCCATTAGTGCTAACAAGCTATGAATAGGATAGATCAGAATTCATAGAAAGATCTCTGGAAACCTACTTAAAAATATGAACCATATTTGTTTTATTTCAGTTTACCTTATACACCACTAAATAAACAAAGATTGCACCAAACGTGTGTAATCTGCAGCAGTACCTAAATCAGTCTTCTTCATTTGCATGTTTCATTTAAACTTCTGAGATATATTTTTATGCAGAGAAAAATAAATGCTATTTTCATTCTCCTTAAGCCCATTTTTATACTTTTCTGTGATAAATTATTCTTTCAATTTGGAGTCTGGAAAACAGATTGAAAAGCTATTTTCTACAGGCTGAAACATCATTGTCAAAGTAAAATGAAATCATCCAGTTCCACAAATCTAGAGATTTTTGTAAGCATAAGTGTCTAAAGAAATTCTGGTGGAGCTGTTGTTCCAAACCAGTGCTGCAGGTAGTGATGGTAACAACACCAACACTGACAGAACCAAGTAGAGATAATTTAGCACACGTATCTTGTTAGTATTGTTATTTGAAATGTCCCTGGTCTCTATGGCAGCACCACTGTGGATAAATATTTCCCTTCTTTCCTTTCCTTACGCAGGTAAATTTACATTTTTCTCTTTAGGTAACAACTATCATTCTAGACATTGTCACATGTGGGCCAAATTCATCCTGGAGTGAATCATTCATCTTATAAACAGTTTAGTCAGGAAGGTATTGGATTAAGCAAAATTTAAATGAAATTAATTCTGTTATCATTATTCTGCTTAATCAGAAAGTGTTACAAGCATAAGAAAAATAAAGTTTATAGGCCAGTAAAACCAGCCGCTAACCCCAGATATTCTGTACGTGGGGAGAATGTGGTCCAACATTCATTCTTCCAAGTGTGTTTTGCAATTTATCTCACTTAGGCCAAAGCTGGAAGACAACATTTTGCAGAATTTGGGCTTTATGATTTTTTATAGCACATCTGTAGCTTTTCCTACCCCCTTAAATCACATTTTCCAGAGCAGCTATTGTGATTACCAGCCAATGGCTGTGATTGGCATGATGCTTCTGTTCATTCCATCTCAAACCCAGAGATGAAGTTCAAGAGAGGATTTAAGATCCAAGGAATCTGGCCTCAGGAAAAACACCTCTGCCCATGGGAAGCATATGGAATTGTGTACTGCTAAGGATCATGGAAATTGTGTATTGCTTGCTCCTCTCCTTAGATAGCAGGATCAGAGAAATGCCACAAGATGCTTATCCACCCATTTGCTAAGCACTGCTCCAAATGCTGTGGGGTGTTTCATGTCTCCTCCTTCCTCAATTTATTATCCCCTTGGCATCCCGCCACCTTTGTCATAGCTGATTATAATTTCAGTTTGATGAAAAACTTTGGACAGACTGTTCTGAGTCATGACAGGGAGCAACCATATTCATTCCAAAGGTTTAATCTATACCTGCCAAACTGTAGGCATACAGTGCACTGGAAAGGGACTCAAAACTATAGATTCAAACAAATTACTCCTGCTAGAAACTTCAAATGTGCTATGGCTCAAGGATCAGTCTTGTTTTTGTTTTACTATGTAAATAATTTAAGCAGTAAGGGAATTCTACATTCAAAAGGGGTGAAGGTAACAGACTGATGTGTTGAGAATCAAAGATAATGTTATTTATTGGAGATGATTTTCAGGTGGCGTTAGGAAAGGGTTAAAAATACAATAAACTGTGCCTATGGCAGCACATTAGTAAGCTAGACTACAGGAGAGCAGTAAGAAATCTACCCTATGAGCACTCACAGGGAATACAACCATCTTCCTCTAGAATATTATCAGGAGCTGAAACTATCCAGACAGCATGGAAAAAAACTGGAAAGCTTTTCCTGCCCAAAGAAGTAAGAATTAGCATCCATGGTAGAAGTGATGTTAAATCCTTGCAGCACTGGAGGATGCATCTCAAAGTCTGGGGGCAACTGAGCAGGTGGGAATGGGCTATGAGATGAACAAGGAAGGAATTCTCCTTCTGCAGAGAGGACTGGACAAGTCCCAGGCCCTCACAGTGCATTGTTGCTGCAGCTCTACACAGATAAAACCATCGCATCAGCTTTTAAGGAGACTCCTGCTCACAGCAGGAGACACAAGCATTTTCCAGGAATTAGAAAAGTTATCCATACACTCAGAATGAACTCATACTCTGCAGCAAATAATCATCCCTGCCCACAATACAGCATCAGATGGGGAAGTTTGTTAGGGAAGTTTTTAACAAGTCATTATGCGATGGCTTTCAGAGAACAGATAATTGGATATGTCTCCAGGTCACCGACTAAATAGTGTTACTTACAGCTAGAAAGGAAAAGACCAACTGTAATTTCTGTAATTAAAAATAGAATTGGTATATACTCAAGCTCTGTCTAACAGAACACAAGTCCATGACAACAAGCACTTGTGAACTGTACAATTACAACACTGAAATCTGATCTACAAACCAATCTCTTGGGCAGTGTACCATCATCTCAATACAGATAAGTTTAGCTCATCCCTGGAAGCAGAACAATTATGTTCCACATAGCTCCCAGGAGACACATCGCTATCCACCCAACCACTCAACACGTTGTCAGCAAAGGCTTCACTGAGCTGGCCACAGAGCAGCCAAAGCCCTTTTCTGTCCCCAGGACAGCAGCACTTTTTGCAGGAGGAGCTGGCTGTATTTGTTGAACAATGGAAAAGTCTCAGGGTGTCATGGCATCCCACTCCAGACACCACTTGAAAACTGATGATTTATTAATTAAACAAATCCCCCGTTAGCCAGCTGCAGTCTCCACTGAGCCATTCTGACGTGTACCAAGCTCCACAGCTGCAAACATGATTTGCTCCTTTTGGCCTCTCAGTACAGCTCTACTCCATAAAGGGTTATAGCGTGAATATTAGAACCTAATACTACCTTAAAAGTCCTTGTCTTCATATAAGCATGGCTAATGGGATTTATACCAGACCCTTGAAGAGAATTTGACCCAACCACTCCATCAGTTTTTGGTGTTCAGAAAGCCATGGACATCCTGTAACTTTATTCTTACATTTGTTTTGGCAGATGAGTCTAACAAAATGCCAAAGATGAGAGAAAACAAACATAAACTTCCCTTTGTGGAAATAATAATTTTCAAGGTCTCACCTCCACTGTATTTCAGAAGAAGGCAGCTCTAGGAACTGACTCTTTACATGCTGCTTGTCTTGCTATATTAGCCTGCGAAATTCTTAGCGAAATACCAGTACAATCTGATCTAATTTATTCCTTTTCCTTCCTGGTTAGGTCAAAGCTGGTGTAAAGAGACTGAACAACTAACAGGACTAGGTCAATTTTCTAAGGTACTGATAACTGTAAAGCCATAAACCAGGAGGAATGAAATTGCAAAATAAATGCAACCAGAAGTCAGTACAAAACACCCATAAGTACATCCATAAAAATAACTGACCGAATTCATTATTAAAGTATTTTTATATACTCTACACTACAAATTTCAACACTACCTAAGTGACTGCAAAATATCCCCAGCGAAGCACTTTTGAAAATCCCACACTGCAATTACATTCTGTTTTACATCTCCTGGACATTAAACACTTTTCATGAGAGGACAGTTAAGTCACTTACCGAAACAGAGGAGATGGTATCTCTCCACCACACACTGTGTTGACGCTCGAGTGCGAGTGCCTGTTTTCCAATTAAATTGGTCCATTGTAGTTTTATCCAGCTGTCTGACAGAAAAAGAGTAACTGCCAAGAACTCATTAATATCTTTTTATCAATGTACTAGCTGCTAAACTAAGATGTGATTAGCAATGCAATTAGCTATTGTTATAATTCTGACAGCATTGGAGAGATTATATAGAAACTGAAAAGCATTCAAATTTTTCTTATATTTGTAAAAAAAATGGACTTAATCTTTCCCTTCTGTAGTCCTAGAATACCTGCAGATATGGGGAGTAGTGACCTTAAGCTGTGTTTGCTCCTACAGAGGAACTACCCATTCGCAAGTTACTTCAACAGATTTGTCAAGAGAGTGCTGTTCTCACTATTTTATGAAAGAAATAACAAATGCTAACATTGTTTTTCAATTCCCAACAGCCCCGAGAACCAACAGAGAACTCAGTTGTTCAGTGCACACACCCCAAATCCCTTCTTTGCCAGAGTAAACACAGAAATGGTATAAAGGACAGATTTATTTCACTCATGATGGAGAGTTACTCTTCTTTATTTGTATTGTGGCAGCCTCTAGGAGCCAGAGCAGCGGATCTGATCCTCACTGTATGAGGACAAACAGAACTAAGAGTGTTAATTAAGCCACAGGATGCTTAAAACCTAAGCCAAGATACACAGCAAATAGGCAAGAACTATGATAATCTGTGAACTTTCATTCTGTCCACACTGTGCCAAAAGACGTCAGCAAACGCTATGAATGCTACAATACTTAAAGACCAAAGAAACAAAAAAGCCTGAAGAGTCTATCTGAGATCTTGCTCAGGATATATCTGTGACCCCATACCAGTTTTCATTGAAACTAAGGGAATTTTGACATGAATTTCAATGAGAAAAACAAGCAAAAAGTTGCCATGACTGAAATCCAAAAGAATGCAATTTAAGTCTGCTGCCTAGAAGGGTTCCTAGCAGGAAGCTAGAGCTGTGCACAATTATAACCAAACAGGAAATGTCAAGAAATAATATTTATTTTTAGATAAATCCACAAATTTCAGAAGTTCAGTAAATGTGAATGACTAATGCATAGTAAACCACCAATGAAGGACCTGATTTTATTCTTATGATTTCTACAAGAATTATTTTTAGAGCAACATTTCATAAACTTAATAAGAAGGAAAAGAATCTTATTAACCAGAAAGCTGGTCTACATTTTGTGGCAATTTTGCTCTAAGCAAGACATACAGCTGAACAATAATTAGGTATAATAACTACATTATGCATGTCTTGCTTCTTGTATATGAGATTCCATTTTTGAATTATAAGAATTACACATTGGTTTAACTTTGAATTTATCTACCCGTTACCATTGATTTTTTTTTCACATGGTAGGAAAACCAAACATCTTCCTGAGATAGCTTGCCTGGACTGGACTGCATTCTCTTTTTTTAACTGTTAATAATTTCAGCAGCTATTGAATGATAATGAGATTAAATTAATAATCTGAATTTAATAAAAGAGATGTTAAAGTTCACCATATAGCCATGAAAGTATAAGGCAGATTTAATTATTTAGAAGGAGAACAGTATTATGGTGCTATAAATTAAGAACACAACAAAACAACCAACAACAAAACAGAACAAAAAAAAAACAAACATCCCGTAACCCACAGGGAAGTTTTTGAAACAGGATCAAACGTATCTCTTTTAGGGATATTTCCAGCTAAAAATTAACTGGTTCCTTTATTAGCAAAACATAATCAGTCCCAGCAGAAAGGACTACAAAGGGTTATTTACTACATGCAGTTGCGGGCTTAGCTACAAGGCTAAATACTTGTAAAAAAAAATTAAAAATATTTTAGAGGAATGCTAATTACTCTTCTCTAAACAGATATTCCTCTGATAGGATAAACATATACATCGTGGTGATTAGTGACTACCCCTTACCATGGGGTGTTTTCACTAAAAGGTTTCCAAAGATCTGTCAGAGCAGATCTGGGTAAGGTACCAGCACACTCCTCCTGTGGCCTCTCTTTCCTCATGTGCAGAAAGCACCCATGTGAGCACTAAAAGACCCCAGCAAGAGCAGAGTTGCAGACCCCTCATGGAAACAAAATCCGATGCAAGCTAGACTTTTATTCCAGTATCAAGCATCTGCCTTTAACTTAATAATTTGAGTACAAGTAGAAGGCTCAGATCTATTCGAGGAAGATCAGTATCAGTAGGACTCAAAAGCCATCATGCCAACTGACAGTGTCTAGAAAAGACAAAGTCTGCATAGCAGTGAAATTTGTATCATTTATAAAGTTCTCTGCACCAGCCAGGCGCTCCAAGTCCTTGATGACTGTGTTCTCACCTAGGGACAGTATTCTGAGCTTAAACACATTACAGGGTCACATATGTGAGAATTTCACAGTGCCAGACCTCTTCAACGATGGAAGAATAGAGGTTTAGCAGAAAGAAACTCTCCATTAAATCATCTGCAGCAAAGCTGATGGGTTCACTGTCATCTGATGGTTCCCTGACACTGACCAAGACACAGCTGGGTCAAGCAGGTTTTGTGGGAGCTTTTTTTTGCTGCCTACCCTTTTGCAGGTAGGCAGAGCTCACCCTATTCCTGCCCTCTGGAGTGAATTTTGCATCCCATTCCACGGGATGCCAAATCACTTTGTAAGGCTCCTCAGGAAAAAATGGTTTTGCTCACAGAGAACAAAAATATCACACTCCGACTCCATGTTTAAGCAACAGCTTTAGATTTTCATTAGGGATGTGGAATTGTGCGGAGCCACAGGGAGCAGAACAGAGGTGGATGGTCAAAAGCACCATAGAGTCAGATTGCAGTTCCCCACCCAGAGTCATTGTTTATCACTGTCAAATACTTCTCTTTCCTTTTTTCTATTTTTATTACAGGGCTTCAACCACTCATAAAGTCTTTCAATCAAAACTGCACAGCTTCAAAGATATAATCAAACATTCATTCACGCACTGATGTGCTTCACAAGCAGAGGACAGATACAAAAGAAACAGCCATGTCCTGTTTGTGACCAACAGAGCCCGTGGCAAGAATCTTGTTTACACAACTGTGTGCAACAAATAAGCACATTTCCTCTGAAGACAAAGTTACCCCTTGTGCATGCTGGGGTGGTAAATTCCTGTGCAAATGGTCAGTCAGACACTATTATCGGGGACTATAATTATACTAATGACTCTGCTACACACAGAATCATCTACAAGTCCCATTGAGCCTGGCTCATTCAGGATCTATTTTACCATTTATTCTCCAGATGGCTCCCTTTCTAAATGGAAGATTTCCAGTGGCAAACGTGCATTTTTTTTGCTATTGAAAGTATTCTGCCTTCAAAGACACAAGAGTCAAAACTACTAAGGGAAAATAAGCACAGTCTGTATAGTAATTTCACTGGTGTTGCAGAATTAAGACAGGAACTCATTTCTCTTTGCCCTATCTACCAGTGTCCTATCCACTGAGTACTGGTGCAATTAGTCAAGCTGCTGGGCAAGCAAATTAAGTGTATATGTATTGCTACATTGTGCAGAACAAGGTCACTTGTGTAGGTCCAAAAGATACACTCATTCCTACCAGTTACTGTCTCACTTAAACCATACAAATTCCCCAGGTGCTAATTTACTGAGTAAAATCTAAAAGGATGAGGTTCCTGTGCATAAGAAACTTAAGGATTAAGCCTTTATTAAGTATTGTGTTTATCTGCAGAAATACTGAAATGTAAATCATTTAACTCATTCTCTATACCCACACCTTTTTGTAATGGCAATTACAGTAGTCATGCATTATGATTTTTGCCTAAAACCCATTTTCTTTTATATCATAGAATCATGAAATAATAGAATGGTTTGAGTTGGAAGGGACCTTAAAGACCATCAAGTTCCAACCCCACTGCCATAGGCAGGGAGACCTCCCACTAAACCAGGTTGCTCAGAGCCCCATCTGACCTGGGCTTGAAACATTGATGAAATAATTTTAAAAACTGCAGCACAAAATACATTATATTACCTATTAATCAAAAGTATTATGACTAAGATAATTATTTCACATTCACTGAATGTATCACAAGTACTAAAAATTGACTGAGCTAGAAAAAGAAATGTAATGGAAGTTCATCTCATCTTCTTAACTACATCTTTGAACAAAAGTGAGTACATGAAAATTGTGTGCCTGGTCATCTCTGGTGACATTTTGACAGTCTGAGGAATCTATCAACGGGGAACAACGGATAAATTTAGTTTGGCACTGAGGACTCTCCCCACCTTGAATTGTTTCACACCACAGGTTCTGTTTTGAAAGTAGGGCCATTTGGTCTTTCTGTTTCTTTTTCCTGACCATGACAGAAATTCAAAAGGGCAGACAGAAAGAGGCTGTCAGGAGACTCCCATTCAAGTTGAAATGCAGTAGAAGAAGGGAATGACTGACCCCAGGATTCTCCAGTTTTCTTATAGAGGGCTTGAAGTCTGACACCCTGAAATTTCACCATGAAGCAAACCCAAGAAACTATCCCTAGAAAAACAAAGAATAGGAATATGGATGTTTAACTACAAGTTTATGCACTGGAGAGGAAACCATGCAGCACGAAGAGACACTATGCTTTTTGGAGAAGATACCATCTTCTCTCCTGGCCATTCTTGTGCCCTCTTCAGAGCCTGTTCTCAGCCCAAAAATCTTCAGGGGTGAAGGCGAGATGAAGGCAGGGAATATGCACTGCTATGCTCTTTGTTGCCTGCAGATTGCTCCACTAGTTACAAAGGTAGTACATGTGTTTCTCCCGCTTTGCCTTGCCCATGAGTAGTGAACTGCAATCAGATGGGTGGGATGAAGATGGATGATGTGATGAAAGCCATGGTTGTGTGCTACTGTGGAAGCCTGGGGGAGCTGGATGCCATGAGCCTTTTCCAGGAACAGGGAATGAGAGAGCCTCTGCAATGAGCTCTGCATTCCTCCCTAAACCAAGTAAAGGACAGATATGGACAGTTAAGACTCAAATTACCAAACTGGTGTCCACACCAGCAAGGTCTACAAAGCTCCAACAATGCTTACTGGGAATTGCCTAGGAGAATTCATATTTGCATCAGTTACATTCAAAAACACATTCCAAGACCCCCATGTAAATTATATGAATACAGTCACATTTTTTTAAGTGACTGAACATAGGAGAAGACATAATTTTCTTTGACTAATCTGAGGCAAATGCGGTATTGAAGTATTTAGGAGCATTAGCCATTCTTACTCATCAAGTTGAACAATACTGATGCTTAAGTACATGCCTGGGAAGGCATTTCTCAGATCCTTGCAAGGCTCTTTCAGTTCAGCAATATGAAAAAAAGTGATATGTTTTTGGAAGTCTGCCAGAGCCATGATAAATAATACACTGTCCCTGATAGTTTCAATACAGCAGTTCTCTGAAACTCATTTCAGCCAAAGAGCCTTCCTCTCCTGTAAACACTTTTGCTGGTCTTGTTGGTACATGATATAAATCAATTATTTATACACAACTAAAGTACTGGATTTTACCAAACTTTTTGAAATATAAATGTTTTTAAACCTGGTTCTGTGATTATGTGCCACACAGCTATAGTTGCACGCTTAAGCTGACAAGGAATTCAAAGTGACAAGAGTCACCTGCATGCAGAAATTCTCCTGTTTACCCTTTGCTAGTGTGTTAACCATACATGCAGATTAGGCAGTAGTTACACAAAATATGCAAAATAAATGCATACAAAGTTTCCTTTACTCACTTAGGCCATTACAGGATTTTTCAAGGTTTGATGCAACCTGAACTGGAGTAGAGGGCTGCACAGCCAAGCACTTGAGATACATCATTAAGATTAGGAACAAATGCTGCATGGGCCAAACCAAACCCCTGTGAGGCTGTTCAAGTACATCCAGACCTCTCTACTTGTTTAAATCAAAAGGAGTTTTCTGCACAACTGTGCTCCTGACTTCTTTCTGTTTTCCAGTTTTAGGTCCTGTTCATTTCCTAATTTCTTTGCAGAGTAAGAGTTTATGATGATTCTGATGTTACGTACACCAATGTATCCTACTCAGAAAGTTTCCAGTTCTAAGCAGAGCAGACCACAGGTATCAGGACACACTATCCAGTCAAAGGAGTATTCAGAACATTTATCAGCGCATCTGCAGTGGGGATATGGGGGAGGCTGACAGTACAAGGTACTGGAGTAAAATTTCAAGTGCTTGTAAATTAATTTTAGTCAGATTGGCCACCCTGCAAAGATAAACATAACATGTACAGAGCTGCAGATGGAGGAGGTATGTGTTACTCTTCACTCCTTCAATGCCACGACTAGCACGACAGAGACGTGCAGGAGTTCTCCTGAATAATTTTCAGCAAGAACAACGAGAAGCAGAACAGTAGAAAAGCCTGCTCTGCCCATCCACGAGCACAAAAAAACCCACAACAAAACTCATAGAAAACTGTACAAGGAATAAAGCTAAAGGAAAGCTTTTCTCCCAACACAAATGCCTGAGGATTTATTTGATGATTAAAGATGAGAGTAAGATGTCTAAATGTAATCCTCTCTCTGCTGCAGACCTTCTGTGGTCTAATGAAGGTGATCCCAGGTGGAAGCCCTCTGACCACCAATGTGGGAATCAGTGCCAGAATTACTTAAGATTGCTTTTAGAGTGAATTGAGCCCTGACTCACCCACTGAGACAGACACAGTTTATTCATGTACCTTAAGGTGGACAATCACTTTTGCTCAAAAGCATCTCTGTTGGCCACAAAGGGACTGTAAGTTGATTAAATTGACACATTTACCTCAAGCAAGGCAGGTGAGGAAATCTTTAGCATTCCTTGGAAAAAGGCACACAAACAAAACACACTGCTAGAGTGGAGAGAGGGGCTTACCTGCTACATGTGCTCAAGGGGAGCTGCTCTGAGAGCTTTGAGACACACTTGGAACAGCAATTCTGAGGCTTTTAGCCAATTTCTTCTGGCTGGCAGAGCCCTTCACTTCACTGGGGAACTGCAGTAGAGATGAGCAATGCTGCAGTGCAAGTGCGCATCTGTGTGGCTAGGAGGGACATGTCCCGAAGCAGACCATAAAGAAAGAAAGTGGATCATGTTTTGTGGGCATGCTGAAGGCTTATTCAAGTGGAACGTGGGAGCGCAAGATGTGAAGATCATGGAAATGCAGGAATGTGGATTGTTGCATCTAGTCCTCTGCTACTGCAACCCTGCAATATAGCACTTTTGGATCTAAGCACCTCTGGGAATTCCAGCAAAAGGCAAAATGCTATTTTAACTGGGTTATTTGCAATAAAACTCGGGGACATGATTTGAAGCTTTATCCTTGGGAAGGTGCACTACAGAAGCACCGCACTGAGAGTAATGGAGATATTCATGAGAAAAGACATGTGACAAGCAAGCAACAAAAACGCCCACACAGGCCGTATATCAGCAAAGAAATGCAGCAGCAAGAGAACTGGGTCCACCTGCAGCCAATGTGCAATCTGCTTACCTTGAGGGGACAGGTCTCCCTTCACAATGGTCACTGTGAACTCCTCAGGGGAAGCTGACAATGGCAGTAATATTTGAAACATTAATTATCATCAAAACACAGAATTGTTTAGGCTGGAAGAGACTTCAGGAGGTCGCTAGTCCAGCCTCCTGCACAAAGTAGGGTTGGCTATGAGAGCATATTTTGGTTCAAAAGCCAACTGTCTTTTGGAAACCCCCATGGAAGGAGGTGGTACTAGTGCCCTGGACTGCTCCACTGCTTGGGAAAGAAGGTTTTCCTTACTTTCTTGTTTCAATTTATTTCCATTATCTCCTGTCCCCCTGCCATGCACCACTATAGAAAGCCTGGTTCTATCTTTCCAACAACCTTCTTGTTGATATTGAAAGATATTATGTCTCCCTGAAGCCTGCTCTTCTCCAGGCTGGACATACCCAACTCCCTGTCTCTCAGCAGAGCATGTACTCCATCCACTGACCATCTTGGTGGCCCTCTGTTGAACACAATCCAACTTACAGATGTTTTTTCCTGTCCTGAGTGCCCAAAACTGCATGCAGTGTTCTAGAAGTCATCTAAAGAGTGCCAAGGAAAGGCAAGCAATTACTTCTGTTGATCTGCTGGCTAAGCCCCTGTTGCTACATCCAAGGATGCTGTTTTGTGTTCAGAATGTAGCCTACCAAGACCTCCAAGTCCTTTTCAGGAGAGCTGCTGAATACTACCATGCCTATCATGCCATCAAACTATAGCTATTACCTGACATCAGATGAACTGCTGCAAGAGTGAACCAAGAATTCCCACAAGTGCCCATTGCTTGGTAATTTCAGAACAAGCCATGGTCATTACTTTAATATTTAGCCACTTCAAGTCCTTCTTCTTCAGTAGGCCTGCCACATTGAAAGGACTATGAAGTTGAAGATTGACAGATGCTTGCTGCTTCCTTTCCTGTGGATGATGTTAATGACCAAGTGGTCGCACTCACTCTTACTCCACTTAACAGTCTGTACCCAATACCAGAATCCTAAGTATAGGTGCCATTTTCTGCCTATAACAGCAGAAATCAAGGTACAAATGGATCTGTGTATAAACAGAAACAGAGACACATTTCCTTCTTCTTAAAGGAATTCCCTTGTTCAGTGTGAGAAAACCACTGACACGTGGCAGATGGTATCATAGGTTTTGATGTATTCTTTTTCTGAGACCTTTTTGAACCTCTGTGCAAGAGTAGTCTGTGCTATTCACTTTCAGCCTAACAAATTGCATATACATTATATAGCAACCTTAAAGGACAAAAGCATTAAGTTTCCTAAGACCAGGTAAATATCTTGCCATCCATAATTTAAGAGTTTTACTTCTATCTCTGTTCCCAGAGTTTTTCTCAAACAGATGGCACTTTTGTAATGTATTCATTAGTTGAAATTTTCTGATTATTAAGTTCTGTGAATAAACCTTGGTCTGTAGCTTGGTTTTGAAAATTCTCACCTTTTAGCCATGTAGATATTTAAGTTCTGTTTTATAAGAAATAAATTTGGCTTCTTACTTTGTTTGGAAAGTGAGAGGTGAAAGGTGCTGTGAAGTCAAAATACTTTGTTTTGCTGGCAGCACTGCTCCTGGCTGCAGAATGACGTTGGAATTATCTGCAAAACCCAGTGAAACGATAGAACAGGATTTCAATGTCAACAATCAAAGGAACAGAAGGAAAAGCAGCCACAGGCTGCAAAAGTAATGAAAGTGGGATTAAAATTTTTCTCTGCGGCAATGCCAATTCCTCAAGGAGCACAAAGTAGTAGATTTACTCTAGGAATCCGCAGCCACTTCGCCATGCAGTCAGTTTATCACTACAGAAAAACTGCTAGGACACTACTTGTTATCTTCAAGGGCATATATCCCTTTTGTTTTTCACATGAATTCTGTGCTCATGCAGGATGCAGGCAAGACATGCCTCAAGAGGAAAGATCTCCCTTTGCCAGAACAAATTTAATATTGGCCACAGCCAGTGATATCACATCAGACTTTTATTTCTCATATCAATGTCAATGAAGTCCTTGACCTCACCTGAATCTGCCAACCAAATGTACAAATGAGGTGGTGATCTCTACAGTGAATACCAAGCAAGTTACAGGGCATTTATATTTACATTGACCATCAAGTAGCAATGATTTCTAGTTATTATTGCTCAACACCAGGTTTGAAAACAGCTTACTTGCAATGGATAGTTCTGCTCTTTTTCTGTCTCCATGAGCTGCTCTTGGTCTCCAGATGTTACTGAGATACTGATCCAAACAGCATTGTCTGGTGTGATTTATTAAATAGTAAAACCACTGCATTAATCAAATAGGGTAACGAGTTACTCTTTTGTGCCATGGTGCTGTGCCTTTTCCTGAAAGGATAGGTGTATCTTGTTGGACAATCAGAAATCACAGAAATATGGGCTGGTAAATGTCTCAGATCGCTGAAACTCTGCCCTGCCCACGGTCAGGCATCTGCAGCCAGTCCTGTAGCTGTTTATCTAACCTTTTCTTTACATCTTCACTGAACAGATTGACAACCTCCTTAGATTCCAGCTGCTCACATGGTAGTAGTTTTGTCTGGTTTGTTTGTTATTTTCTTAATATCTAAAGTAATCTCCCTAATAGTACTTTGGTAAACTGCTTTTTATCCTACCATTGGTGGTCACAGAACAACTGTTTACTGTCATCTTTATAAATGTGTTTATACATTTGAAGAGAGTTGCCATGTCCTTACATTGTGTTTTCTTATTCAGATCAAATAATCAAATTCCATCTTTCCTTATAGCCTACAGTTCCTAAGCCTCTTACAGTTTTGGTTGCTATTCTCTTATCTTGTTTGCCTACATCTTTCTTTAAGAGTAAATGTAATGCTTGAAACTGGATAGAGTGCTTCAGCCAAGTCTGACTAGGGCTAAATGGAACAGAAATAACGCCCTCCAATGTCTTATGTATGATCCTCCTGTTACTAGAGCTCAGAGAAACACTGCTGTTTTGCAGCACTGCACAGCCTACAATCCACTAGAGTACCGAGATGCTCTTCTGCAGTATTTTACCTACCTAATAGTCCTCATTTGACATGTGACATACTACAGTATTCTAGAATTTTATTGTGTTGAGTTCAGACTGGCTCTGCAGCATATCAGGGTTGTTTTAACTCTCAGCCTTGCACTCCGTGGTTGGAATCACCACAAATGTTATAAAAGTGTTCTCCGTTCCATCACCTGAGGTATTGCAGAAAACACTGACCAAAACTGCTCCCAGATAATTCCCTGGGAGACTCTACCTGGTGTGTCCTTCCTCTTTCACAGCAATTATCAACATAGGCTTTTAAAATAAAGGTTTTCATTAACAAAACCATTACAGACCATTACACAAAACACAAAAATGTCTTTACGTGACAGCGTGGTCAATAAAACCAGTTACACACAAAACCCAAAACTCTCTATGTGACCGTATGGTCAGTAAAACCAGTTGCCTCCTTCTGCACATAAAGGCTGAGAGCCATGCTAGGAAGCCTTCACAAAGTCAAATAAAAATGCTATGCAGTTATCAAGGAAAAAGAAACACGAGCTGCCCACAGCCACAGTCGCTGACAGCCCTCTACACAACTGCTGTTTAACAACTACAGTTGAAGAATATAAGCATGACTATTTCTGTATGCCCACACAATTCTGAACCACCGTCCAATTTAGTTTAGAAAAAGAGAGGCATTTTGCTAAAATTACCATAGTACAGGTTTTCATTTATATTACCATAGCAACAAAGGACCTCACTTGAAATGAGACCTCCTCACTGCTCTGGGTGAAGTGCACAATGTTCATACTGAGACAGCCCTGTCCCGCTGAGCTTAGAGGCAACTGCCTCCATCCTGCATCGAGTTCATCTGCTGGAAATTCTGCCCAAGACTAGTGCCTAAGAAGGTAAGAAAAATCAGAAACCAGAAGTATCATTGTACTCACTGCAGGACAATATCACATGGGATGGGAGTGGATTGCAACTTGAGTCTGTGACAGAGCTTAAGCTGCTGGCGTCTCCTTAACTGTGGCACCAAGATTTAATTCACTGCTTTAAAATGGAGATTAAATCCACACAGAGTAAATTCCACACAAACGTCAAACAAATATAATTGAAAAGTGGAGCTGTGGAACACTCTCCAAACCTCTGACAACCAATAATACCAGTGTGCTAATTGTCACTGTACTTTGCAAAGATGCCACAAGAATAAAACACAGGTTTGGCTCTCCTGGAGTCACTGCTATGAATTGAAGGGGGAGGTTTGTTATGATTTACACTTTAATGGACACATGTAACGCCACTTCTCTAAAAAAAAAAAAAAGCTAAAACCAACCAAACAAAAAAAGTTAAACAATAAAATAAAATTACAAAAATAAATAAAATTACCACGGAACGGTAAAAGCACCAGAAGTTTTCTGGACGATGACGGCAGCCCGGGATGCCACCTGTGGGCTGCCCGCCGCTTCCAGCCCCTCCCGCAGCTGAGCTGTGTCTGAGGCAGCGGGAGGCTGCCCCCTGCCCGCAGCGCCGCGGGC
>JANHFX010005643.1:11882-80063 GCA_027560015.1 Chloroceryle amazona
GGGAGGTGTTATGTAAAAACCTGTGATCCCCACTCCCAAAAAGGTTATACAGGGTCCCCTTTTAACCTTCGAGCTTGCAATCTCGAACCCATTTGCTTTTAGAGTGTCTGAAACTATTGATACTAGCTGGTCTACCTGGCTTCCGGATGGTGCGGCAATCAGGATGTCATCCATGTATTAAATAATGGTTGCAGTTGGATTATCGCACTGAACTGGTGCCAATGCCCGATCCACTACAATCTGACAAATAACGGGGGAATTGATCGTTCCTTGAGGCAACACTTTCCATTGCAAACGTAAATTGGGGAGTTGGCTGTTTGGGAATATAACCGAAAAAGCAAACCGCTCCCTATCCTCCTCATGCAGTGGTATCGAAAAGAAACAGTCCTTAATATCAAGAACGGCACACGGTTGCCCTTCTGGTATCATAGAGCTCATGGGTAGCAGAGTTTGAATGGGACCCATTGGTTGAATTCTCTTATTTACCTCACGCAGGTCATGAAGGAGGCGAAACCCCTCACCGGTTTGTTTGGGTATTACAAAAACTGGGGTGTTCCATGGGCTGGTGGAAGGCTCTATATGACCCCGTTGTAGTTTGCGGTTGACTAGCTTAAGAAGAGCATCCATTCAAGGCTGGGATAGGGGCCACTGCTCGACCCACACTGGGTCAGATGATTTCCACATCAGTTTAATAGGTGGAGGTGGGTATGCGGCAGTGGCCCTCACGGTAAATTTGTCACTCTGGCTATCAAAAGGGCTAGGGCATCTCTTCCCAACAGGGGTGGGACCCCGGGCATGACATATGGGCAGAGGGTAATGGTTTTCTCTGGTCCCTTTTCAGTGTGGAGTGTAATTGCTACCGGGTGAGCGCTTTTCCGAGATCGAGTTGTTCCCCCAACTCCACCCACCATGGGGGCGTCCTTCAATTTCCAATGTGGGGGCCAGTTCAACTCAGGGATGACTGTGATGCCTGCTCCGGTATCGATCAAGAAGGGAAACTTAATGGTGGTGCCATTAGGGGTATTGTAAAGAGAACAAATCCCCCACACCACTGGTGGATTGTCACACTTTACTGCCAGGGCCACCCAGGGGTCTTGACCCCAGGGGTTGGTCCCTGCTGTTCCTGAGATAAGGGCTGAGTCAGTTGGACTGCCAGCTGGATCATAAAGTTGGTCGCTTGTCGAGGGGGCAACGGGTACGAAAGTGGGTTGCCCCACTTGGGGTTGGTATAGCTGGGCTGCCTCATATCCCAAGCAGGAGAAGGCAGTGTGCGGCCCAGGCGCACTCTCCCCCTCGTGTTTCCCTGAATTTTAGCTCTGCAATCCTTAGTGATATGTCCCCTTTTCCCACAATTCCAACACGGTCCCCTAGATTGATTCTGATACGGGGGAAGTGCTGTTAGAGGGTCCCCTAACTGAGGGCAGTTTGCCAGCACATGGCCCGCTTGTCCACATTTAAAACATGCCATCATATTAGCCATTGTGGTGCTAACAGCCGTTTCAATCGGGGTTACATTCTCTTCTTTTGCGACATGCTTAATCATGTCTGCAACACTTGCTCCTGCTGGCAATGATCGTAGGATTTCTTTGGTCACCGAATTACACTGTTGGCGCAAGCAATCTGCAACAACCGGGTCTTTCGCTTCCGCGGGCAAGGTCGAGGAATCAACCACTGCCTGGAGGCGATCCAGAAATTGTGTAAAGCCCTCACTTTCTTTTTGCTTTATTGTGGACCATGGTGATGACTTGGCAACAACTCCAGAGGCTACACGAATAGCTTCTCTGGCTGCGCGAGTAGTTACCATAACCTCGTGGGCCTGCAAGCCCTTGGCTTGCTCTTGGGGGGTAAGCATTGTTGGGTCTGTACCCATTAACCGCTGCAGGTTGGAGCCGCGGAGCGGATGGTTTCTCCCAGTCACTTGGGCTAATTTCTTCGCACAGTTGTCCTCCCATTCTTGTTTAAAAACAATCATAGCTGCCCCGTCAAAGATCAATCTACAAGTTTGTGTTATATCGAACGGGAGCATGTCATCTCCCCCTAAAACCCCATCTATGAGGGTGGAAACCATGGCAGAATTAAGCCCTTTGTCTGCGATTGCTTTAGCAATTGCTTGTATATCCTTAGGATTTATTGGCGAGTGGACACTTCATCCCCCGTCTACCACCCGGACCGGGAATGCTAGCGTGGCTGATGGGACCCAATCGGCGCATGCAATCTTTATTTCCTTCCAATCCGTGAGAGGAAATTTTCCTCTTGCGGTTCCTTTTTTATTGTGGATGGGGATATTTTTACTTTTGATTCTGTTTATCCCCGTTTCTTCCTCCTCTGAGCTTGAATCAATTGTGAGACACTCGTCCGAGGTGTTGTCTGACTCGGAGTCGGAACTCGGCTGACTAGTGACTTCCGGGTTGCAACGCTCTTTTGTTGGGCTCCAGCCCCGCCCACCTCCCTTGTGGGTGGGCCGGTCCCTCCGCCTCGGCTTGCTCCGGGCCCGTTCAACTCCCCTGCGGGTGGACCGCTGCCCCCCTTCCGGCTTGCCATGCCCTCCGGTCGGCGGGGTGTCCGCTGCACAAGGGCGCGTTTCCCGATGGCCACCCTGACTGGCTTTCCACCCCTCGCTCACGCTCCCCCCACTTTTCCGGGCAGGTGCACTTGCTGGCTTTAGCGCTTCCTCCCTGTTCCCACCAGGGGCATCCTCGCCCCACCCTTCCCCTTGCTGGTCAGTGCCATCTTAGGGCGCATAGGGCGGTGGCTTCTCCCAGCCGGCCTCCACCTCTGATCTATCCACGGCACCCCTGGCCTCCTCGGCCAATTCAGCCCAGATGGATTTTGGCTAATTCTGTCCCTCTGTTCGGGGACCCTGGTGGGTCAGGGTTCGGGGACTTTGTGGGCGTGTCACCCTCCCGCAGGTTTTTAGGCTCAGCAGAATCGCCATCGTTTGGAGGGCAGAGTCTGCGTGGCTGCCCCGACTTCCGATTTTGGGGTGGCCAACAGACAGTCCGTTACCGCCCTCCAAGTTTCTTGCTCTTGCACGGCTTTCTGCAGAGCCTGCACAACCTTCCCCCACGACTTAAGATATTTCCCACAACCTGAGGACATAGTCTCCTCAGCTAACGCTTTAGTACATTTATCCCATACCTCCAGGTGGAAAACGTCCACTGGCTGGTCAATGACCCCGAGTTTTAAAAGCCTCGCAATGGCGAGAGTAAAATCTTTAGGCTTACAATCAATCCCACACTGCTTATGTAATTGGGATACGACCTTCACAAGGGCTTCCATCCTCGTTGCTGGTCCAGGTTAGAGATGTGCTTCTTCTCTCTTAACCTCTAGGTCAGAGACGTGCTTCTCTTCTCCTAACCCCCTGGTTGGAGACACGTTCCCGGGAACGTGTTTCTCTTCTCCTGACCTCCTATCCCTGCCGGGCTGGTCTAGCTGCTCCGGCAAGTGATCACCTGAATCCAGGCGACGATTCCCAATTCCCGGGTGTTTCCCGGGTTTCGGCACCACTTGTTGCCTGTTGTAGGCGTGGTGACCTGGAATGGCACAGCGACTAACCCCTAGCCGCGCGGTCCATCAGCACGCAGACACCAATGTGGTGGACGGCAAATGGCGTTTATTAGTGAGTGACATGGCATTTTATAACCCAGGTTTACAACATCACTTCCGTCTGTTTACATCATAACTAAGCGCTGTTGGCTATCAGGCTATTGGGAGAGGGGCCCTATTTTTTCTGTACAACGCGATATCTTCCGGCCGCCAGACCCTAACTACCCACAGCTAACTGGTGTTTTTCATTTTCAAGTCAAACCTGCCTGAGATCAGGAGTCAGCTGAGGCCAGCCCATCTGCCTGTGTTGCAGTCACAGCAGGGAAGTGAAGCAAAGTACATCACATTGCAATGAAGAAGCATAACAGAGTTACCTGGCTAGAGAATTTAGCTCCAGTTGGCTATGGAGCTCATGAGACTTCATTTGTGATATGGGAAACTAGGGACTTGTTCATGTAACAAGATCAGTGTCTGAGATACAATTTCTTCACTCTTTTGTGGGGCTCAAAAAAATGGAAGATATTATTGCAGCAAGTAAGTGTATTTTTGCAGCAGCAGATGCAAGACAGAAGTCCCAGCTGTTTGCATACTAAGTCACTCCATGATTCAGTCCTCCCAGGATGGAGTTGTAAATTACAGTTAGACCATCCATGTGCTTCAACAGCTGAACTTTGTTAGGTAGATTTTATGGGTACTAGAAGAAATGTGAAATGGGATCTCCTCTCTTCATTGCTTTACCTGTGTGCTCTCAATGCAAGATCACAGAATTATTAAGGTTGGAAAAGACCTCTAAGATCATCAAGTCCAACTGTCTACCCAACATTGTTGTGACCACTAACCCATGTCCTGAAGTGCCACATCTACATGATTTTTGAACAGCTCCAGGGATGGTGACTCTACCACCTCCCTGGGCATTCGGCTCCAATGCCTCTTTCAGTATAGAAATTTTTCCTAATTTCCAATCTAAAACTCCCCTGGCACAACTTAAGACCATTACCTTTCATCCTAAATGAGGTCCCTGGCCCAGATACAATCACCTTCCAGAATCCATCATTCCTAAATCTTCAAAATGCAATTAACCTGTATATGTACCTCTGTAATAGCACATATAGAATTCCTAATTTCAGTTGGGAACAGAAATGCAAGTGTTAAAATATCAAGGAAAAAGCTTGATCTAGGGCTGATCCTAAGCTCAAGGAAGATGTAAAACTCACTGATTTCAATAAGTTGTGAAGGAAAACAATTTATTTACAAAATGACCAGAAATGTGAAATTGTATAAACCATTTTGACCTAATGATAGTTCCAGTCCAGTCTTGCTGTCAAAATATTTAGATAGTTCAGGACAGCAGTTAAACATCATCCATGAATTTGAAGCCAATATCAAATGTCTGGTTTATTCACTGTTTCTCTGTAAGTGCTGTTCTATAGGATTATTAATTTTTATGTAAAGAAATCAAAAAAGGTGTCAATTCCTATTGCTGTGTTAACTCAATGATGTCTGTCAACATTGCCATTAATGCCATGTGATGCTGTAGAAGCCCTCTAAAACTGTCCTCTTATAGTATTCTGGGTTAATTAAAGAAGTGTCCTTCTGTCTCTTTTTTTCTTCATATGCCCTTAAATACAGAGGAAACTTCCTGCTTGTTGTGAAATAGCTGCTATTGGTTTTATTGCAAATATGGAATGTTACAGTCACTCACAATACACTTTCCACTTCATTTATTTCTCTTTGCACAGATCTAAATGTCCAGCAGTTTCCTTTAATGTCAATTAGAGTAAGATTATTCATCACTTAATTCATCACTTAGTCATTTGGGCCAACTTTACATAGGAATGCAAGTCTACACATGTATGTATGTGTATATTTATTTATTTCTATATCTATCTTAAGTGTCATTTAGAATCCTTATTTCTATTCATTCGTCTTTTTTTTAATTCCTCGGAAGTGTGTAAGCTGCAAAATGAAAGGGAAAAAAGGTTTTTCTAACCGTGAAGGAGAAAACAAAATAAAAATGAGCATAGTGAGCTCCTTTAAAAGGGTTGTAGAAAATCAGAAGAGTTGTGCAGTTCATGAGCATAAGGTAAGGAAAGGATTAAAATAGGCAATGGTTCATAACTTCAGAACTAATGGAACTTGTTTCCATCCTACCAGAAGCAGACATACTCTCTGTGTACCAAAGGCTCTCGTTACTCTGCAGAAGGGCCTCAAGCTTGTGCAGGATATGTACCTCAGCCTTGGTTTATAGCTCAAGATCCTAGGAGAACATATCAGATAACAAATGTGAGTAACAGAAAAATTCACATTGAGCTAAAATGTGGTAATCAGTCTAATAAAGGGAGGTAGGAATTATTCAGATGTCAATTTATTTAGACCCAAAGAAACGTTTATCTGATTAGAAGAACTTGACAATTCCATAAAAAAATGAGCTCACTAAAAGGGCAAATCAGAATTAATTTTTTAAAAGGTGCTGCTGACAGAAAAGGGCAACTGGATCAGGAAACACTGCCCAAAGTATCATGAGGCAGCATTATCAAGAGCCCTGGATTCTGGGTCCTGCCTAAAAGAACTGTGGCCAGGCATGAACCAGAGATTCAGGTCAGCTCCCCTGGACACACATGCTTCATGTATCAACATGATCTTCATTGTCTCATGCTTTGAAACAAACTCATGGACTGAAAGTCTAAAAGCCACAGCTATATTATCCACCCAGAACAGAGAGGAATGCTCATGGGATGTGTCTTAGTCCCACAAAATAATTAATTTTTTCAGTGGAATTCCTGAACAACTTCCTCTTGTGTTGAGAAGTCAGACAACCGCAGAGATAAGGTCTCTGGGTGGGAGAGGGGACAGGAACAACACAAGGCAAACCTACAGCAGCTGTTAACACTCTTGTCTGCCATAAATTACAAGCAGCAGGACAGGAAGAAAAGCAAGGTTTTTTTCAAAATCACAGACTGACCAGAGAAGATCATAAGCAAATGCACTTCCCAAATATTGATTAGTGAGTGCTCAGTGAATGCTATAATCAGCTTTTCTGTGAATATTTGTTCACATCTGAGTGTGAATTCAGATTTAATAGTTTTGTTTCCAAGCCATTTGTGTCTGCCTTTCACAATCATCTGAGTGCTAGAGGTCTTCTATTACTGTGTAAGTCAAATGTCAGGCTGAAATGCACAAACATCTACCAAGAGAATACTTTCATGAGTGTAAAATTTCCTATTTAGATTTTGCGCTGGGATGAAGAATTATGTAAGTCATCCAGAAGCGAAGGGCTTGAATTGTATAACAAAGCATCAGAGCATGAACTGTGAATAAGGAATCAGTAGAACAAACTCTTTGCAAGTGAACTGTAGACCAGGAACAAATTTACTGATGGCATTCCTGTATAATCTTCAAATTCTCTTCCCAGAGAAAGGAATGCATGTACATGCTTAGAAATACTTCTGATGCTTTATCTATTTATTTTCTCATGTCTGCAAATATACACAGTGATATCCTACTGAAGTGTCCTGCTGAAATAAGTTGGCCAGAGCAGTTGTCTCCATTCTTGGAGATCCTAAAATCCCAACTGGACATGTTTCTGGGCAACCATACTGAGCAGGAATGTCAGACTAGATGACCTTCAACATCAGTACTATTACCCGTTCTTCAGTTTTTCCATTTATTCCCACATGTAACTTCATCATGTCAGATCCTTTGTTGATGAAGGTATGTGCATCTGAGATCAAATCTGGTGGAGCCATTGAACTTTTACACCAGAGAAGAATTGTTGGCATGAATTGAAACCCCTGAGATAAAGCCTGTGGAGAATCATCCAGCACTGCCCATCATTTTTGGGTAGTTCTATCTACGAGCCTAGCACTGTATGTGCTGCCACTTTGAACTGATGGTGCTTTGCTCTCACAATGCACAGGGGCAACACTGGTGACCCAGCATGGATGGCAATGGTGGACCACCTCTGCTTTTGTTTCTCACATTCTCATACTGGGAGAAGAGGAAAGTAAGAGATTTAGCAGACTCTCTTTAGTGGAAATCCATGTAGTGCCCAAATCAGACTGAATTCTCCCTATAGGACAGTCACTTGAAATACACTTTATTTCAGGATATACAAATCAACCTAACCTTTCTAGTATTTTTTTATAGGCACAACCTGAGTTCTTGCTATTTTAATTGCTTGATTTGTTTGTTTGTTTGTTTTGTTTCCTTTTCTTTTCTTTTTTTTCCAGAAATCTCCTAAGTAATTTTGCCATTTGCCCGCTTAAAAAAAGCCATAACCAGAATGAGGGAATCACACTAAATGATGGATTAGTCTTTTTTTAAAAACACATTCATCATGACCAGTCTTGTTCATTTTTAAATTGTGTTGCTATGTCATGCTTAACAAAGCATGTTATGAGGTAATAAAGGAATGTGAAAGAGCCACTTAAGGTAGTTGATCTTTAAAAAAAAACGGCAAGACATTTAAAGAAGGAAAAGAAAAAGAATTAGATTTTTAATATCCTGCTTGCATTATTCTATGTGCATCAATCAACACGAGAGGCAACTTAAATCTCAACAAGTAGAAGCAAAGACATAAATGTCCTACTGTGATTTTAATTCAGTGTATAAATATATAAGATGGAAAAAAGAGAACAACAGAGGTAATTTAGAGGTATTGCTAATATATTCAACAGTTAGCACTGTAAGAAATGATTACAAGGTAAACCAAAGAAAAGTCAATAGAGAGAAGCAAAACTTCTGTTATACCAAATCATGGTACCTGTGATCATGATCTAATTGCTGGTTTCACATATAAGGTTGCTATTACTGGAATGCTAGACATGATTAGATGCTGTGCTATGTCACAATTTAATTTCATGATTTTTACAGGTCTGATGAGGGGCTTTATGAACTGAGCACTTAAGAAAATACGAATGGAAATGGTGGTCTAAATGGTTATGTGAGTTACTGATTTCCTTCCTGACCAGAAGCTTTATAGTTTCTTTTTTTTTATACTAGGATTCAGATCCAGTGTCAGGTGCTAATAATAGAAAAACACAGGGAAGGAGGGAGTCATAGTAATGCTCTCCTAAAGATTGTATCTTTGGATCCAGGGTCCAGGGATCTCAGGCAGTCATTGCTGCAAGCCTTCAATTGGCGACTGAATTTCTAGCTCATCTGCTACTGTGGATTCTGGGTCCTCACTAATCAACTTCTTGTTGCAAAGAATCTTTAAGCTACCTTATGTAATAAATGTGGTACAAACCCAAAGCCTGCTTTTCTCTACTAAGATATCATGAGATTGGAAAGGTGAAAGAAGGTGTATAATTTAGTTCTGTTCCCAGTATAGACAGCTTGGTGGAAATTCAGGACAATGAATGCAGTCAGGTTATGTTAAGACTCCTCTGTATCTCCCCAGAGCAGTTAGGAATATTGGAATATTGGAAAGGTCTTTAGAGACAAAAGAAGCTTGTAAGGTGAAAGCTTTGATCTCAGGAAGGATTTAATAACTTAGACATTGTTCATGATAAAAACTATGAGCATTCTAAATAGGGGAGCATATTTCTATAGTTATTTGAAGGATTACTTCCTTCTGTCATTTGTTTTAATTGAAAGCTACAAAAAGCTATTTTGGACATATTAATGGACATCTATCCAAGCAAGCAGCTAGGATTATCTATTTAAAAGCTGTATCTGAGAAAAGAAGTAATAGAGAATTTGGGATTATTTATTTTTATTTTTTTTTTTACTATAAAGAATATGAACATCTTTTAACATGGTTAAAGGGAGTGCCCAAACTAGAGAAACCACAAAACAAGAAAAAAATAAAGTGCTAAGAACAGTTGTGTTTCAATGGAAAGACTGAAGAAAGCCACAACAATGAAAAATTACATGACCAGCTTTTTCAGATCTTCAAGAAAGTGCACAGTCAGCAGTGAAGGGAGATATTCTTATCTTGCTGCTCAGTTATATGTGATTGTTGAGCAGTGTACAAAGAAGCAGAGCTCTCCAGTTGCTAGTTCTAGGGCACCACTCTCCATTTTAAGGATCCATCCACTCTTTTCTGTAGGAAAGTACAGGAAGGAGTAGCTTCATGCTCCTAAATGAGATGCCAGCAAAACTTTTTAGCAGCCACTGACGCTTGTCTGCATTTCTTAACTGTAAATTGTTGCTAATATAATTTCAAACTCCTGAAATAGAATGACCTTTACTCAAAATAGTGTTCTTATTTGTACATAACCATTTATAATTATATCCAGTTTGTTTTGTACATGCACATATGGCAATGGTTAAGAAATCTTCATCTCCCCATCCTTGCCCCACAGAGATGTTAGAAATAACAATTCTCTGCACTATTAGTAGGCTGTTGCAGTTAGTATATATTATTTTTTGAAATGGTAGCTATTGTAGGGGGTGTAGGCATGTGTGTGCACATGCATACCTATGAATGTTGATATGCTTCCCCTATAAGAATCAAAAGGGAAAAATACAGGTCCTGCTTCTGCTCAGATTTCCGGCTCCCATGACAGATATGTTTATGGTACACAAATTGCCTCTTTGAAAGAAGAGAGAATGGAAATTAGTAAAGGTCCCAACAGAAATGTTTGAAACTTTCCAAGTATGAGTCAGATTTCTACTGGATGACAATTGTCATTTGGTTACTGTCTACAAAAGGAGATCCAAAGTACACATCAGTAATTGTGGAGGATCACCCTAAGTACCATTTGAAGTTATAGACAATTTGCATGTCTGTAGGGAAGAAACACCTTGCAATTCATGAAGTATAATTTGTTCAGAGACATCCATGTGTGAAAGGAGCCTTGAATTTTAACTAACTTGAAAAGTTTCAAGCAGAGTATGGAAGTAGAAGTGCAATGAATGACAAATACATAGGGCCAGTCACTGGGAGAACTCTCCATTGAGTTCATTCAAGAACCTACTTAAAAATTTATGGGTAAAAAATAAATAAATAAATAAAAAATTAATCCTTACAACAGCAACAAAACCCAGCCCTCAAAACAGGTTCAGAATCATAAAAGGAAGTAAAAAAATCTTTGAACAAAGAGCTTGATGTGGAACATCTGCACTATACCTTATTGAGTGACTTTTTGTGAGACTGATAGGAAAAAGACAGTTTGAGATAAATGAGAAATATTTGTTCAGAGGAAATTAAGAGAGAAGAAGCAAATACTGACTTTTTTTCCTCTGCGAAATGGAGAATTTCAAGGTGAGTTGGAGAAGCATTCAAAATTATAAAGGAATTGGTTAAACCTGAAAAAAAGATAAACATATATGCCATTGAGGAGTTCAAAACATGGCTTTATAATGGCCTTTGAATGGATTTTTTTGTTACCCAGGCTTCAGCTAGGGAATTTCAGGGTGGTTTGACATCAGGAGTGCCTATTAGTAATTAATTTCTGATGTTAAAGGTTCAACCTACCCAGAAAAACCTTTGCTGTTTTTAATGAAAAGAGTTGTATCTTAGAACATGAATGAAGAAAGGCAGGCTTTTATTTATTTATTTAAATGATAGCCTTTGACAGAAAAATTAAACACAGTAGGTAAAAAAATCTTGCACTTGTGACTTGATATTATGTGTGTCTGCCCTGATGGATAAATGAGCAAACTGGCTGGGATTAAATAGAAAAATGTACCTCTCCATAATGTCCATGGAAAAACTGAAAAAGTTCTTTTAAGACTTTGGCACACTTATGTATGTTTATTTTCCAGCCAGCACAAATTTTTCAGTACTGAAAATTTGTATTTATTTTCTTGAAGCAGTTTTTGAACATAACTAGGAAAGTCCAAAATCTGTTGAGCTAACTTTTTCATTGAGAAACTGCAAACCTTTGGGATATTGATACATTTAAACATTGCTGCAGTAGCTTTTGACTGTCTTACAGAGGTTTAGAAGAATTAATACCTTTATTTAAAAAAGACGGACTTGCCCAAAACTCAGAAAGCTATGAGCAGCCCAAAACTCAGAAAGCTATGAGCATAGAAGTCCATTTCCCTAACATCCAATTTAATACATGAAACTCTGACTAGCCTTCCTTATTAGGACGTCATTCTAAAGTAGAGAGGCTTTCCCCACTATAATGGCTTAAGGAAGGCTGGAAATAAATGGAGCAGGCATAAGGACCAAGTTGTCTGTGTGAATGCTCTTGGTACTTTTATAATGCAAATGAAGGCATGTTTGTCATCCCTACCAGCATCCTTGGTAGTAAAGGCAAAGGGCTTTGTTATCACTCTTGCTGTTATCTAGAATACATTTTCAGAGCTGTGGCAACTGGGGGAAGGAACATTTTGCAGTAGTTCTGGTCCCATGAACTGAATTCTGATCAGCAGCCAGAGTACATTTGATGAGTTCCTGGAGCAGGTCTTCTGATTCAGTTTCCTTTGCAGGGGATTCGGAGCCAGGACAGATCTGTGACATTAAGAAAAGGATACTAAGTGGGGGTAGTCTGGAATTTCACTTCAAAAGTGCACCGTGCTCCAAGCTAAAACACTAGTGTAGACACACCAGAAGTCACTGAGGAGTGCAGCTTTGGAGTGCGCACTCCTGAGTCTTGTTCCTTAGACACCATAGTTTTATAGTATTTTATACTTTGAGAAGCAATTTGTCCATCATGACTACAGAACCCTAAGAACAGACACCAGTATATATCCCTGGGATAGTTAACTGTGACTTCTATCTAGTGCTGAGGAGCATGAGTCATTCAGCCTGATGTGGGTGCCCTGAGATGTAGGGGGGAAAGGGTATACATGTATGACATCTTAGTGAAGTAGGACAAAATATAGTTTAACCTGTACCTCTCCTGATTTAAATAATTAATTCTGAAGGGATTATAACTATGAAGTGCAGTACGGATCAGAGCTTTATGATGGAAATTCTCTGTTGTTCAGAATTCTGCCCATTCAAACATTAGCCAGTGGTCACCTGGAAAGTAATTATGGCTCAGTTTCAGACTGTTTTTCTGTGCTATTGAAGTTGTCAGGTCTCCACAGAGCATTTGTCATGTCAAGCTTTGCAAACGCAGATGGAGCATGGACAGCTGCTAACTTCATTGAGATACAAGCAGAGGAGCAACTAAACAAACTGACTCAGCAGTGCAGTAGCACATTCTATTCCAGGTAGAAACACTGGATGGAGTAAAATGACAATACAGGTTTGAAACTGTCATGTTTGTCATCCTTAAGCTGAAAAGCAAAGGAAAGATGAATCAAAATCTCACCTTTTTTCTATTGTGGCTGCACATTAAATTTTGAACCAGAAAATGTGGTTGTTACCTGGGTCTTGACTCCTCTGACCACAGCAAAACCCTAATGCCTCCAGAGTTTTATGGAGAGTTGAACTTTAAAAACTAGCCTGAAGGTGGAATGCTAGCTCTTGTCTCCCCCTCTTCTGGGAACTGATTTCCTAAGAATTTCTGCTCCAACCCTACTTCCAAAGGCTTCCTGTTAACTGGTGACTTTGAGCATCTGAGCCATGGATGCTGGCTTTTTCAACTCAAAATGTTCAAAATTCAATATTTTTGTGCTTGTATACTTGTAGCTAAATAAACTTCTTGGTTGTTCAGATTTTCTCTCTGCAAGGCTCTTGGAAACATATGCTGTTTGCTGCAGATGAACTCATACTTTTTCCTCCATTTAAATATTTCCCATGCATGTATCAGGTGGTTAAGCTCCTATGTCTCTTTCTCACTTTGAAGACAGTCACCATACTTGATTACTGACCCTCTGAGGTGAGTGTAAAGGCAGGATTAGTTCTTACCTGTGTCCATTTTATTTCTCTCACCAACTGCCCTCTAATAAGTGATTATTTTTCCACAGTTGTCTGAAATACTTTACCATATGGAAAGTACATACCTGCTGTATATAATCCCACTGAATTGGATCCACTAAACCCTCTCTTCATCTTTTTACTCCTTATTGCCAATTCTGTGGAGTCAGATGGACCTGCTTATGGACAATTGCAGGGGTTCCCCATTTGTTTTCTGTTGATGACTCATTATCAGATTTTCTCAGTCTGTGAATAAAGGGATTATTTTTCTAAATGGGAATTCAACCTGGGCCCTGCAAGTCAAACTGTGTTCCCTTCTGCTTCTCTCATTATCACCAACAATAAAGACTCTGCAGCTGGGGACTCAGCTGACAACTTTGTCAATGATACATGAAGCAGGCTACACTCTAGTTGCAATTCCACAGCTGCAGTAGAGATACAGTGTGAACTGAAACAGGAGCTCCATTTTATTTTTTCTTTTGGCACTGAAAGAAGAAGATGGGACAGGGACATAGAAGCCAAAATATTGAAACTATTTGAAGTACTTTTAAGATAAGTTTGATTTCTAAGTGTTCATCACTTTACCTTGACTTTCTCTTGCTCTATGTATCAAGTGGCCTAACAGGCATCTTCTGCAACATCTTTTCACTCTCTACTATCTTTTTCCAACTTTATAGTTTCAGTGCACATAATTTCGTGCTTCTGCATTCTGTGGAAGTAATTGTCCCTCTGTACTCAGCACTGGTGAAGCTGAGCTTTGAATACTATATTTACTTTTAGGCATCTCACTACAAGACATTGAGGTTCTGGAATGTGTCCAAAGAAGGGCAACAAAGCTGATAAAGGATCTAGAGAACAAGTGTCTGAGGAGTGGCTAAAAGAACTGGAGTGGTTTAAGCCTGGAAAAAAGGGAGGCTGGGGTGAGACCTTAATACTTTCTACAACTACCTGAAAGGAGGTTGCAGTGAATGGGGGGTCAGTATTTCCTCCCAACTAACAAGTGATAGGACAAGAGGAAATGACTTCAAGTTGTGCTAAGGGACGTTCAGATAGGGCATTAGGAAAAAAAGGTGAATTGGAATAGTCTGCTCAGGGAATTGGTGGAGTCACCATCCCTGGAGGTACTTAAAAGACATGTGCTTAGGGACACAGTTTAGTAGTGAAAATGGCAGTGTTAGGTTAATGGTGGGACTCTATAATCTTATAAATCTTTTCCAACCCAAGTGATTTTGTGATTCTGTGATTTTCATTCCTCAGTCTGTGTACCAAACACTGCTCTTCTCTCAAGGTTTCCATAACTTCAGCAAAGATGCTTTCTTAAAAATAAAATTATTAATATTTCCACTGAAGCAAAGGTGGGGCTTTTGTCAGACAGGTTTGAAGAATTTGACTTATCCTGGAATTCTGATTTCACAATCCACACACTTTTTGTAAACCAAGAAATTAACCAAAATTATTCAGAATGAGAAAGTGTTATAGAGGGAGTTTCTGCAGACTGGAATACATGGGAAAAGACAGTGCTGACCCTGGGGGAAATTAGCCTCTTTTATGCATAAATTGTAGCCTCTTCTGGCTACACTTTAGGCTTAAGGAAATCAAAAAAAAAAACCTCTGTAGTTCCCTTCTCTTCAGTGAGGGAACAACATAGAGGAAGCAGCGCTCTTGGTATCATGGATTCAATACCAAGGACTCTGGAGTGCTTCTTGGAAAGGAGCACATGAGCACAAAAAGTAGCTTTTTTTCTTACTTGGCCTTATCCAGACAAACAGGTTATTCATTCAGGATTTCTCAGGGGAGTCATCTCTATTCTCCCATTTCTTTCCATCTTTGGGGCCTGTGAAGATGTCTCTCACTTTTACAGGTCTTTAACTCTACACACAGAGTAAAAAAATATTCTCTGTTCATTTTTGAACTTAACACCATCTGATGAAAATGTACAATAGAATTGTATATTCTTGGTTTCACAGAGGTTTTCATAGAGGTCCTTGAATGTGCTCTGATAGCTGTACACCTCCAGAGTCATTCACTGATGGGATGCCATAGGGAGGAAGAAAAGGGGAGCCAGCTTTGATTACTGGCATCATGCAAATTGAAAGGAAAGGAAAATGTATGAAGTAAAGAAAAACGTGAGATAACAAATTGAGGAACTGGGAATGTTAATGCAAAAGTAACACCAAATGTCTCTGTTCCAACTGTCAGAGGGACAGATCTGAACTCTTCCGGAAGCACAGGAGGGGCAAATGCTGGAGACACCTGGGAAATGGCACAATGTGCCTCAGGATAACTTCCAGTGAAAAGCCATCTCCATGCTGTGGGTTGGCAGAAAGTATGTATGTGGAGTTAATGTGCAAAAAAGATAGGTGAGGTGATCTCTTTCCTTTAGCCACAGACTTCTCTAGGAGGATTAGGAAAAAGTTGACTTCCACTGGGATCAGTAGGGCTGAAAGAAAATTCACATGTTTATTTCTGGTCACACCCTATAAGGCTTTGCAGGTGACAGACCCAGTGAAAGCATCCATCTCCGCTCTGTGCTCAGTAAGCAGAAAATGAAACAGAAGAGTCAGTGTGACAGTGAGTGATTTCAAGCCACTTGTAAAGGCATGTATTCAACCCAAGGCCATCAGCTTAGGAGCCCTCACAACAATGGGGGTTATTTTTTAGTAAAACTGCAGACACCAGAACGCAAAGGGATCTTGAAGAAGACAACAAACACAGATAATCATAGAATCATAGAATGTTTTAGGCTGGAAGGAACCTCTAGAGGTTATCTGGTCCCAGCTCCCTACACAAGTAGAGACATCTCACCCTATTTTGCAACTCACCTAGGGCAGGTTGCTCAGAGCCCCATCAAGCCTGACCTTGAATGACTCCAAGGATGGGGCCTCCACCACCTCTCTGTGCAGCTAATTCTGTTTCTCTTTCTATTCTCTTTTTGTCTTGGGACACCTGGATAAACTGCATAGCTCCTTTCCCATTGTCTGGCCTTCCTCAAACCATTTGCTTAAGACTGCAGCAGGGAGGATGACATACATGTAAATATTGGGATGAATGTAATATTTAGCACATGCTCTTGAACTGGTACTGGATGCTTTAGGGAAGTCATATATAAATATACAGTTTGCCAGAGAAGGTTACTTAAAATTTCACTACAGTAGTTCACAAAATTTTGGAATCATGGTGTCTCCAATCTTCTAACACTCATTGAAAAACACTGATTCAGCAAAACAGGACATTTTTTGGACATCCTGGATGCTTAGCATCCTGGATGCTTAGGTAGGAATATGGACTCCCTCCAATTTTACCAGGACTTCACTGTTTAGGTTCTGAAATGTAATGAGCTGGCATTAAAATCCTAAGATAAAAGACAGTTTCCTACCTGCATCTTCCTAATGCCAAATAGTGTCTTCATCCAGCAGTCTGAAGTGAGCCTTTCTCTTAAAGTCTTCTGGATTTTTGATTAAACATAACCAGGTGATTCAGCCTCTTAGCTGTGATGTGAGAGATCAAAGACCAAATACAAGCATTGTGTGATCCTGTTTCTGGACAAAGAAGTATTGAATTGTTTTATAGGAGTAGAAAATCTGCAATGGGAGGCATTGAGAGTGGTTGAATTCACAATGTGGGTGTCAAAGCTTCCAGACGACATGTTCAGAAAGCTACAGTGAGCAGGGCAGCTGGAGACTTCAGACTGCCTCTTGTGCATCTCAGATGCAGGTGATAAACATTGGCTTGTGGGATGATTTCTACTCTCTTTTATTGTGTACAGAACAAGTTAAAAATGGCAAAATCTCACCCTATTTTGCAAAAGGGGATTCTTTTTTTTTTCCATCCTGCTCTAATTCTCAGCTTTTCTTTCAGTATGTGTGTTAGGATATGCTATCTGCTGCAGGAGATAAAAAGGAAATGTAGGAAATAATACATTTGAAGGGTGGGTTTTGAGGGATTCTGCAGGAAACTGGAGAAAACAGGGTTGTGGAAGCCATAGCTTCCTTGCGAGGATGAACTCACATAATATTTGGCTCTTCCAAACAGTGGCTATGTGTATATATCAGTGAGTTATAAAGCAAATTAAAACAAAATGAGAAGATAACTTAAATGGAGTTTCACAACCAATGTATTCTGAATGTATTCTGAAGGCTTTCTCTCTTGCCCCCCTCAAAAAAAGTGTTGAAAGGGAACCAGAAATGCAATTTGCACCTTTGATATCTATTATGCAGGCAAAAACTTCCAACAAATCTCCCTTTAAAGTGTGAACATATACTGAGGAGAGATTTGCTCCTTTGTGCATACTTTCTTCAGGAAACAATATCAACAGGCTCTTTTTAGCCTTCTAATCTTCTGAAGAACCCAGCCTCATGGCTGAGATACTGAAATGTGATCTTGACCAAAAAATCTTACTGGACTTCCCTTACCAAGCAAAGGCACAGAGAGAGAAAGCAGAGCTGAGAGATAGGATTGACTGTGTGCAGTTGCTAACAGTTTATCTACCACCTTTTTGAAGAAACTTAAGCTCATTTAAATAGTGACCCTTTTAATGTCAGAGATGGGTTCTTCCCTTACAAACTTAGTAAAAGTTGACTGTCTAGTCTATGTAAATTAGCTCAGCTCCCTCTGTGACCAGTAGAGAGAGCCAAGCACCTTTAAAAATCAATTGATCCTTTCTATCCTGGCACAAGTTTCTAAAGTAGGTGAAGTGGGTTCCCTGCCCTGTTGCCTGTTTGTCACCATTGACTATATGGGGAGCATGGAAGGAAAATTAGACAGGGCAGGATATTAGGCAACTGTATGAGAAAACAATGGAGAAACCTCTCTTAATATGCAGATGCTTGCATTTTATTCAGAAACTGGGGGCTTTGCTTGTTGCATTCTTGTCTCCTACCACAGTTTCAAGCTTAACTGTTTCTAAAAAAGTTTCTTTCTTTTGGGTTTGGTGTTTTTTGTTTTAGTTTGTTTGGTTGATTGTTTTTATATGGTTGATTGTTTCAGTTGGTTTTTTTTGATGTTTTTATTTTTGTTTGTTTGGTTTGTTTTTATTATTTGTTGTGTTGGTTTTTTTTTAATTTAATATATGAATGTGCTAGGAAATGCATAATTTTTAAGAAACCAAACTTTGAAAGAGCTGAGTTAAGCAAGGAGAGCATATAATCAGAAAAAATAGGCCTGTATCGTATACAGTGGTCATGTAAAGACTTCTGCAGTAATGACTACTGTGGCTTAATTTGCTTAAAGTGCATACAACTGTGTGTGTCTGTGTGTGCAAATACACAGGTTGTGTATTATGAGACAGTGACTTACTAGAAATAAAGACTCCTGTAAACTGTTTCACTAGACTCTAATCTAGAATATACCTGCAGGGTGATCAGTGCCTTTAGCATCCCCTCTGGTCATGCAGAGAGGGCTCAGTGCCCTGCAGAGTTGTGTCGTCTTGTGTGACTGTGATTCAAAATTGTTCCACCATTCCAGAAGTTCATGTGCTATCAAGCTCTGAGGACTACAGCTCAAATATATATCACATATATAATTTTTGTTCAAAAAAGCTTTCTCCTGCAGGTTACTACAAGAATTGTGATTTCTAGTATGACTACCAACTAAACCCCAAACACTCTCATTACAATCAGAATCTTAATGCTTATCTTCCTAAACATGACAGAAATACATCTGTTTTGTAGAGAGATTGAGCAACAGTTAGCATGAGAACATGGTTTTGGTTTTTTTGTCATTTGTTTACTCTGCTTGCTATTACATTATACAAATTATGCCTTTTGTATTTCTAATCTCAGTGTGTCAGATTTTCATCATGAAGCTACTAATTTTTTTTTTTTTTTTTTTTTGCACTAAGGAAGACCTCACCTGCTACGATGATGTGAGGACAGCATCTCAAAGTATTTAATAATGCTTAGCAACATGCCATAACAGTATATAAGCTGAAGGGAAGAAAATAGCAAATCATATCAAAACCCAGTGAGAATTCAACTCATTGGGGTATCATTACTTTACCTAAATTGGTATTTGGACAGGCCTGAGGCTTCAATAATATAGCACTTGCTATGTACCTATCTTACCTTGGTATGATCATTAACAAATGATGAAGTGACCAATAGTTACTTATGTAAGTAAAGATGACTGATGTAATTTGTGGCTTTTAATTTCAAGTATTAGTGTATATTACATCAGCATCTGTGCACTATCTGTTCCTTTCAGCACAGCTCCAATTTCAAGTTCCAAGTCTAAGAGAATGCAATTTAATATAATTGTGGTCATTTTATTTTCTTCAATAAAAGCAATCGTTGCCTATAGCTGGTTTCAGAGCATTGTGAGCAACTTGCGGCTGTTACCAAATATTTGCTAAAAGGAGTCTCAAGCCTGTCAAATGTCTTTGCAGAGCTGTTTTGTAGTTGGCATTATGCTTAGCTTTAAGATGGAAAAGCACAGACTGTTCAGAACACCTGGCAGTCACAGAAGTAAAATGAAAGTTATTGCTTTGCAAAAAAATCTCAGGTGAGTGCAAAGCAAATAATATCCTAATTCTTCTACCTTAGACAATTAAAAGTCATTGTGTGTATGTGTGTTAAGAGCTTGATCCTTATCATACTGAAATTAATGACAAAACTCTCACTGACTTCAATAACAACAGAATCCACAATGAAATTGCCCTTTAGATTGATCTGAAAGAACTATTTCCTTCAAGTTTTTAACAACATTATTTTTAAGGACAAGAATAATGCTTTGAGCAAAAGACTGGTAATCGGGAGCCTTGTATTCTGTTCCTGGAACAGAAAAGAACATGTTCAAGTTTAAGGACATGTATAGTTACTTCCCTGGATAGACATACTTTCTGGAGTAAAAATCTGTATTCTGGGCACAACCCTTTGTGTCTTTGATATGATCAGTTCTGGCATCATCCTACCAAGTTACATATTCTCTTGCCACTGGTGTCAGGGTAGCGTTATCTGGGCAATGCCTTACAGGTACAGGATCTTGGAAAATATCTTCATCCTTAAAATGGGGATAATAATGCCAAGATGACCTGGTGCAGATACTGTGAAGTTAAGTAATTTATATGGTCTCGTGTTTGGAGATTAAGAGATATATAAATGCAAGTTTTCACTGTTATATTAATATATAATTTTCAAACATGAAGGTCTGGTTTTCTAGGACTCCAGTTCTCTGTTTTCATTGCTGTTATTGACTTCTGATGGATCTACTTAGTTAAGAGCTATGCACCCTAAGACCTAAGCCTCTTCTTTTGCAAGGTGGAGGAGGATTAGGGACCATTCCAGTGCGATGTTTTACCAGCAGCAATCTCTCACAGTGCTTAGCAGTCTATCTAAAACTCAGGAGCAGTGAAACAGGGAAGGGATGATGATGATTCATAGAAGAATATGTATGCACATTAAGAGGAAAAGCAGGAGCTATTGGTGCAGTTCTAGAACTTGCTAAAATGATGTAGCCTTGTTTATATTGCTTTTGCATCCTTGAAGTCTGAAACCTGATTTCAGACAACCGATGTCTTCCAAAGAGTTGCAAGTTTCTTCTCTGAAAAAGTCACATTGCTGTTTAAATATAACATAAGCTACAAGCATCATCAAAAGAGCGGAAGTCCTAGCTTATACCACCCTCAGTCTTATTTTAGCCTTTTTGGAAGTTTGCAGGTGTGCCCGTATTTGAGGGTATGCTGAGCTCTTGTCTCTTTTCTTTTTAGTTTGGTTTTATTGCACATGGTGCTGGCCTATTCTTAAAGTGCTCTGTCCTTTCTTTCAACCTAAATGCAGTACTCCACTTGTATGTCCACTCCTTTGTCCTTACTGGTTCTTGCATGGTCCTTGAATAAAAGCTGGTGGTATAAAGGAAGCTTTGGATCCTTGTTTTACTGACTTCACACCAAGATGTCCAGACAGTTTTCTCTGGCAGTGATGCTGACCAGAATATGTTGTAATAATGACATAGACGACCAAGTCATATAGGAAATTGATAGCGCAAGTCTACAACTGGAGCCGGAGGTAGCTAGTCTGTTACAGTCTTTCAACCTTAGTGATGCTCATTTATCACCCCACTGGTTTAACAATAGACATCAAAATCTGAAAAAAAAAAAATTCCCACATGTTATGAAAATGTAATCTAGAATGCATAACAGTGCCTTAGTTTGAGTTTTAGTGATGGACTTTGAGGGCAGCCATAGGACTGGAAAGTCCTGGATTTGAAAGGCAAGCAGATCCAGATCTCAATCCAAATTCCAGGGCCTGCATCTATTGTGACATGGCACCTGCTTGATCAAGAACTGAAAGAGTAACTGAAAAAGTTAATCAACTTTCTTTTTTTTTTTTTTTTTTGTTTTTTGATTTTTAGCACTCTCTCTACATTTAATTTCTTCTCACTGTTTGCACTTATGAGACATTTGAAACTCTGGCATTTTAAAAGAATATAATAAGAGTGGTACTTAAACAAGCTGGAAGAATCAAAGCCAAAGTCAGTAGTTACCTTTTTGGGGATTTTTGGTTTTTTTTGTGTAAGCAGAAGCTTGTCATGTTCAACAGTGAAATTTTCTTCACAATCATTTATTACAATGGCTATGAAAACAAGCTACCTCAAAACTTAAACACCTGTGGCTTTCTTTCCAAAACTGATTTTGCAGGTTCAAACTTGAAAGGATTATATAATTTATCTTGAGCTTCCTGCACCAAAAATAACCCACTCCACAAACAAAAACATTAAACGACACAATTGTAAAATTAGACTCTGATTAGAGACAAGAAATTGCTTGCCTGGGATTCATACCTCTGCGGCTCTTCTAGGAAAAGCTGGGCCTTGGGCAGTAACAGCTGTCCTGTTTGGGTGCTCACATGTAGGGGCACTATGATACAGTCAGCCACGGGAAACAGGAGAGGGGTCATTATACCTAACAAAGTCTAAGAGATGAAGAACTTCACAGGATGTTCAAGCATCTTGCAAAGTGTTAACATCTAACAGGAAAGTTTATGGTCCAAATGCTTCACTTCTGCAAATATCAATACAGGCTGCTGTTAGCCAAGGGAAATACTTTGTGAGGCTCATTACTCTATGTCTCTGTCATCTAGTTAAAAAGGAGAAAAGAAGAAATGCTCCTGACAAAGAAACAAAGCTCTCTGCAAGTCAGGCTTTGCTGCTGTAGCTCTGCAACGTGCTTCCTGGCTGGCATTCCCTCACACAAGTGTTACAACCTTATCCTCCAGTGGCACATGTCAGTGGCAGGCAGCAGTTACCTGGCACAAGTATTTGTCTAAAACATTACCATTAAAACAGCTAGGCCTCAGCCTTCGTAGCATAGGTTGGAGTGCCACCAGCCTGAGTGTTATGGGTCTTTTCGCTGCAGGCAGCCAGGGGTTGTTATCCTGCTTCACCACTTCTGAGGCTGAGTGTCTCACAAATCTCCTAAATTGTAAAATAGTTGTAAGTACAGGGACTGTTATTGGATATTAGTTGTACCAGTGGCTTGTTGTGTAGGCAGGGATAAGCTGTGGAATTATACATCCTTGCATGTGGTGTAGAGCTAATATTTACTTAGGGCAATGCATGTTTTAATGAAGATGTATATGTCAGGAGACCCTTCCAGGGAGGAAAGGCACTGTGTGCAGGTAGATTACTGCTGTTGCAGGCTCTCTGCAATTACAGTGGTGACAGAGGTGCCAACTGGGGTGCATCACAGCACTGGTCTTCTGAACCCAGGTAACAGTTTGATTCTGTTGTTAAGATCTGTGCATATCTATTCCTGCAGGTGTGTTGGTTTCTCATTTGCAACCCCGGCTGATGCAGGTTTTTACTGAAATTCCCTTCTGTTGCAGAGCCCAAATTGAGTCTATTAAGGCAAAGTGTGTATCCCGCTTTCTAGATCATTAAAAACCTGTGGCAAAACTAACAATATTGTTTTGGTTAATTGTCCTCATCGAAGAAACACTGGCAGCTCCCCTGGGTCACTACAGCAATTTCTTTTATGCTGTAAAACACTTTCTTCCCTAAAGTGTAAATGAGTCACTGTGTGACTCTCCAGTTCCACACTGATAAAGGCTACCATTGCTTTTTGCTTGCTTTTTTTTAAAAAAAAAAAAAAAAGTTAGCAAGCAAATGTCACATTTACTGGAATAGTCTCAGAGACTTATTTCTGGGTTATTTTTTTGTGGTTTTTTGTTTGTTTGGTTGGTTGGTTTTAGTTTTGGTTGTTTATTTGTTTTTTCTTTCCATTGTTCTTGATTTGCTGTTACAAGATTGATAAAAAACATTTTGTTCTTTGTGAATCTTGCCCTCTTCGACTGTGTTGGTTAGCCTCTTTTTTTACAGAAGAAGTCAGCCAAGCTAAGTCTTTCTTTTTGATTCATGCAGGTTTCAAGGTCAGTTCTGGTGGGTATGATTTGTTAATGAATGCTCCGTTTCTCATCTGGCTGGTTCTGCAAGTAGGCCTCAACAAATACACTCACATTTGAATTTAAGGGGCCATACAGAGACCTAGTAAAAAAAAAATATTTAGGAATACATTTAGAAATCTCTTTGGTATAAATGAAATAGGAAGTAGAATAAATAAAACCACCTTGATAGTAAGAAAATATATGTGTATCTATCTATCTATCTATCCATCCCTTTGTTACAGATTACTGAATTTATATAATTTCCTATGTCACCATCACTGTGAGAACTCTGTGCTCCAAAGAAATCGGAAAACTGAAGCACAAGGAACAGAGAAAGTTGTTACGTGGCAAGCAGCATTTCCAGTGCTTTCACATTCATTACTAATGGTATGCAAAGTGCCAGTGCAGAGAAGTGAGAGAGAATCACATGGCCACTATTTCATGTAATTTCCCAGGTGCTCAAGGAGGGTGGGATAAAGTATGGGCAGAACTTGGTATGTTGCTCCTTCTCAGAGCACCAGGCACCCAGACTGGGTCATTTTAGTCAGATTAAATCTACTCTGGACTAATTTTCCTACTCCTGAGAAATGGAGAGACTAGAACTTAAATTCTAGATTGCAGTTCATCATTTGGCACCACAACTATACCTGAAACTGGGAGGGGATTCTAGAGGCAGGATTGCTCTCTGCCTACCCTGGATTTTACACCCTTTGCCTCAATATCAGTAAAATTAAAGAGACTCTTTAGTTCAGAAAAAAGTCAGCCTAACAGAGAAGGCAAGGGTTAGGGGATAAGGCACTGCCAGGGACTTCAATGTTGGCTTCATTTTACGGTTTTGTCTTATGCTTCCTGTGTCACTGTACTCAAGCTATTTAATCTATCCATGACTGATCCACCCCACTTTGAAAGACGATGTGCAATACCACTTCAGTTTTATTGACATTTGGTTGTAAACTGAGCAGAAATAAAGCTGTCTCTCATTATTGCCTTTGGTAATGGGCTCCCCATTCTTACAGATATCTTATGGTCCTACACAGTGTTAATTACAAATGATTCATGAACTCCTGGTTTTTCAAAGGCATTGTATGATCTTTGGTATGTAAAGGTCTCTAAGAGGTGGAAGGAAAATCTGGGGGGAAACTCCAAACTTCTCCTCATCATCCTCAGCGGTTCTGACCAGTAGCAATTCTCATAGTTCATCATCTAGCATATACCAAAAGTGTTTGGCTCTCCTGGAATGCAAAGTACAGTTTCATTTCAATGGTGAGAAAGCAGTGTCTCATGAATGGAACTGGGAAATTGAGTTTGACTCACACCTCACTCTGAGGATGTCCAAAACTACATTTGCCACCTCCAAGGAAGATGTCCTAAATACCATGTGGGAGTGAGAGGTGCTCTCTGCCTTTCATGTTGAATTTACTTCACTGCAAAAGGAGAAATCAAGAAAATTTACTGGAAGTGAAAGAGAGAGATGAGGAGAAAAGTATGGAAAAAGAGGAATGTAATCCTAGAGATGAGAAAAAGGGGGACAACAATGAAAAGGGAGACTCTTGGGTAGCAGTGCTTACTCTACAGGATGTTTCTGTACTTTATATTAAGTGCAGAGTGAATAATATATGCCACTGTCATTACCACCACTGTTACCTAAATCATATTTTTCCTTTTACCAAGCCTTTAAAGGAAACACAGAGACCTGAAGAGGTTTTGAGGAAGAAAAATACAGGCTGTGCTTCAGAAACAGGCTCCAAATGACATGTCACTCTTTGCTGCTGGTGCATAGTGCCTCAAGATAAGACCCCATTTTATTTAGTCCAAAACACAGAATACAGACAGATTGTGACAATATAGTATTTAAAAAGGAAATACTATTGTGCCTAATTTCTAGTCACCAAGGTCTATTACAAATTCTTAATCCTTACCCTGAGATTAGAGATAATAATCTGAGTTGTCTGGAAAATCTCTGATATAAAACTGCCTTGATTTTGTACAGAACATACCTGTGGGGGAAATTCCTTGTTGAACAAGGAATTACGATGGCCCTTTAAGGACTGGACAACCCTGACTGAGTTATTGTGAGTCCTGAGTGTTGTTAAAGTTGCTGTGAAGGGCAGCAAGGTGGGGGAAGCCTGGCACTGAGCAGGCAGGAGAGTGGAATGCGAACGAGCTGTATTATCTGCATGAGAGGTCTGTACAGAACATGTACCTGGATGCATATAACCAATTATATTATAGTTTACTATGTGTGCTTGTAACTGCTATCCAATGAAAGTAGTGAATGTACCCATGGACAGTTTAGGAGACTATATAAGCAAACTGTGTAGGAGAATAAACAAGGACAATAGGTAGCCATATTGGTGTGATTGTCGTTACTTGGCCGGCTCCCCGGAGGGACCCTCTTCACATACCATAGATAGAATTATTTGACCTGTACATGAACACCTGGCCAAATTTAATTTCTTGGAGCAACTGGTAATTCAATTTCTTTGCAATAATCTGCGTGTAAATAGTCATGCAAACTTCATTTTTTTTAAAATCACAGCTTTCAGTATACATTAATGAGCTTCAACAGAGCATGAGATAAACTCCAGAAATGTGAAATCCTTTAGAACCATATTTGTGCTATCACTCAACAACTAATTCCATTTTTAATGAATTTACCAAGATGCTCAAACTATCTTAATTAAGTCAAAGGCTTTGATTGGTACTTTCTCCCCCTGATGAAAAGGTTTTCCATTTTAACTGCCGAAGTGTAAAACACAATTGCAGAAGGGTTTGTGTGTAGTAATGACAAAAAGAAAAGAAAAGAAAAAAAAGAAAAGAAAAAGAAAGAAAAGAAAAAGAAAAAGGAAAAGGAAAAGGAAAAGGAAAAGGAAAAGGAAAAGGAAAAGGAAAAGGAAAAGGAAAAGGAAAAGGAAAAGAAAAAAAAAGAAGAGAGAAAGGGAGGGAAGGAAGGAAGGAAGGCAGGAAGGCAGGAAGGCAGGAAATCTTACTTATCACTGATCTTACTGCATAAAAGAAAGAAATGCAGTAAGATCAGTGTCAAAACTTCTTTTCATTTAGTGGATAACATCTTGAGGAGGGGGGGTTTAGGTTCAAATTAAGGATAATTGCAATTAATTAAATGTAATTTGGAAAGCTATGTCTTTTAGAAGTGATGGTCAGCTAATGAGTAAGTCAGTATGTCTGGTGGAAGGACTGTTGGGTGCAAAGCAATTAGTTTGGTGTTTCAGTGTCATTTATCTTTGCTTCCTCAAAGCAAATTGAACAGAGAGCTCCAATGACACCTAATGTCAGGAAACAAGAAGGTGCAGAGATTTTTTTTTTATATATACACTCTGACTTCTTTAGGTAATTTTTACTCCAAGTTTTCATTCCTGCTGGCACCAGATGTCTTGTAAGTAGTATTCAAACAAGCTTGTCACCAAAATGAAAAAGTACTTTTAAGCACAGAAATTGTGTTTGCATCAATATATTTGGTTTGCATAGCAAGGTTTTGACAGCAGAAGAGCTACAGGGGTAGCCTGTGTGAGAACTTGCTAGAAGCTTTCCTGTTGTCTGATAAAGCCAAGGCCATCCAGTTCCAAAACAGACTCACTGCTGGCCAAAGCCAGGCTATCAGTGATGGTGACAATGTCTCTGTGATAACGTTTAAGAAGGGGCAACAGCAATTGCATTCATAGAGTAAGAATATGTAAAAGAAACGACTCTGGAGACACTGAGGTCAGTGAAGAAGGAGGGGCAGGAGGTGCTCCAGGCACGAGAGCAGAGATTCCCCTGCAGTCTGTGGTGAAGACCATGGTGAATCAATCCCCCTGCAGCCCATGGAGATTAATGGTGCAATAAATACCCACCTGTAGCCCATGGAGGACCCATGCTGGAGCAGGCAGATTCCCAAATGAGGCTGTGGCCCCTTGGGAAGGTCCCACTGAAGCGGGCTCCTGGTGGGACCTGTGTAACCATGGAGAGAGGAGACCATGCTAGAGCAGTTTTGCTGTAAGGACTTGTGATCCTGAGGGGTACCCGCTCTGAAGAACTATAGCCCATGGGAAGGACTCACATTAGAGAAGTTCATGGAGAACTGTCTCCTGAGGGAGGAAAATCCTCACACTGGAGCAGGGGAAGAGTCTGAGGATTCCTCCCCCTCAGAAGGAAGGATCAACAGAGACAACATGTGATAAGTGGACCAGAACTCCCATTCCCCACCCCACTACATCACTATGGGGGAGGAAATCAGGAGTGAAGTTGAGCCCAGGAAGAAGGGAGGGGTGTGGGGAAGGTGTTTTTAAGATTTAGGTTTTTTCTTATTATCCTACTCTGATTTAATTGGTAATAAATTAAACTGATTTCCCTAAGTTGAATCTGTTTTGCCTGTAACCGGAATTGGTGAGTGATTTCTCCCTGTCCTTATCTCAACCCACAAGCCTTTCTCTTATACTTTCTCTCCCTTGCCCACCTGAGGGGGTGAGTGTTAGAATAGCTTTGGTAAGGCACCTGGCATCCAGCCAGGGTCAATTCATCAGAATCAGTTATTCTGTTCAGCCAGTGCTCATTAACAACAGCCTGGGTGAAAGTTTCCCCAATGCATCTACACTGAAGTTAAAGTGAGAAAACCTATCCAGATTAAAACTAGTTTTCACCTCTTTATATTGGATCAGTTTTTAACTAGATTCATTCACTGATGCATGTTTCTGTGTGGCTGGTTAAGCACTTGTGTCAACACATGGGAAAGGTTGGAAGTGAGCAACCAAGGCAAGGGACAGTGGCACTCCTTTCTGTGGCATTGTCATCCTTGTGTTTTACCTCCTTGTCTGTATACAGAGGACAGGCTGAAGATGGTCTAGCCCAGACTAGCACATGGCTTGATGACAGAGAGTGTATTCTTTCTCATCCTGGACATGACCAATCTCAATTAAAACAAAGGTTGAATTTAGGCTTCCTACAGCATACTGGGCTAGAGAGCAAGGGAAGATTAAACAAAATATCAGAAAGAGTATGTAATGACACAGACCTGCTCAATGTACAGCTACATCTGTTTTTTTCCAGACAATGTTATATTTATAGCAGTTTATATTTTTAAAGTATCACAGCTGACTGGGATAAATACTTGAAATAGATGCTAAATAGAAGTCTGGCAGCAATCAGTTGGCTTTGCTAAAAAACAATAGCTCTCTGACATGCAAGGAGGAGGTGGGTTACTTGTTAAAGGATTTGACTTAAGAAAAATCAAAGGAAAAGAAGTGGTATAGAATTAAGTAACCATAAAAATATCTATCTAAGCACTCATTTCCCTACTTCAGAGCTCCAGTTCTACTGCAAAGAGTCCATAGCCAAGAAAAGCTAGGCTGTGTCTGTAAAGAACGTAGTTATCAAAAGTTCTTCCACAGCAGACCCTCTTAGCAACTTGACAAAGTATAATCAGAAAGGAAATAGAATAACCCATCACAAATCAGATGGTATTCTTCCCCTTTTCTCCCCCATTATGTTGGCCCCGAGGACATTTTAACGACTTAAGGACCAGACTTCTGTGAAGGCAGAAAGTACAATATTGGCAAGCCAGCCAAGTATACAAAGTTATGACTTGAGACACAAGAGCAGCAAGATACTGAGATATACTGAAAACATCCAATTGCATGCAGCTCATCTCTGAATGGAATATTCTTCCAGTTGGTATCTGAGAGTCAGGAAATAATATAATTTGCAGAGCCAAATAGCATCTATTTTCCTAGTGCTGAGTCTGAAATTTTTCTTGACCGATCCAAATCAGTCAGAAGACCATTTATAGTCCTTTAATAAGGGAAAGGTAAATTGTCTTTGCAGAATTTACAGCACCATCCAAATGATGGCTGCTTTTGTCATATTTATAGCTGCCTATTTTTCTGTCTTTTATTTTTATGTTTCTGAAAGAAGCCTCTTTAAGAAGCTTCTTCCTGACAATTATTTTACCAAGAATCCTGATTTAGAAAACTAGTGCCATTTCATCTTATACCAGTCAAACACCATATTATTTACTTTTTATGTTTGGGGTTTTTTTTTATTTATTATTTTTTCAAAGAAGTGATTTGTGCTGGGGGCCAGTGTTAATTATCATTCATCAAAACCAACTACCAGAAATATGGTCCCTGAGCTGAAATATAGATATCTTCTTTAATACATGTGTAAACTGGTATTAGTGTCAGTTCCACATAAACAGTAAAGCTAGACAAGAAATACTGAAAAGATAAATTAATTAATGTTGATAATCTGCTCCAATGTTATAATAAAATGAGAAGTCTTCCTTTGTATGCAGCCAGAAAGCTCTGCCCTGGGCTGCCTGTTCAGTTTGAAATGATGGGTTAAGGATCATTTACCATCTGTACAAAAATAACTGGAGGCACTCCTCTCTTTCTACTCAAATCTCCTTTCCAATACCAGCCAAGGCCCAAGGATCATGGAAAGATTTCATATCCATTTATTGTAGATCTTTGGGTCCTGAAGTGCATGACCCACATTACTGCAGAGATTTTTACAACCTTTTGAACCATAATTATAGGGCTGTCCCACACAGGGCCTGATTGGTAAGAAGGTGGGATAGGTCACATAGGTGGGGTGTATTCCTTTCTTTGATACTCTTCTGCTGAATTCTGGTAGGAGTTTACATTCCTATTTCAGTTTAAGCTTGTGTCATCTTAGAAGTCCTCATCTAGCTGTGATAACCTCAGAAAAACTGTACTGCTTTACCCCAGCTCAGGAGAAGATGGGGTACAATCAATATTGTGGGAATGCGAGATCTTAGAGAACACTACAGGGAACACTGCTTAGGAGAATAAACCATGGACAGAGGCAGAAGGAGGAGGAGGAGCACAATAGGAGAAGAATGAGGGAGAAGGAACAAGTCTTCCCCACAATGTCACACCAAGCTCCCGTGTGCCCTCCTGCTGCACGACCACTAGTCAGGTGTTGCAGTGAGGACAGCTGTGGCACAACCCTGAAGCTGGTGCAAGCTCTGCAGCTAGGCACGCTTGAGAGTAGGACTCCAGGAAATCATCAGAAGGGGCAGTTTGTCCCACTCAGCGAGTCCAGGTGTAAGGTCCCTCTGAGGTCTTGGACTGGGAGGAGGTCCTGGTATTAGGTGGACAGTGTGGGAAATTGGTATCAGGGATAGGAGGTATGAGCTCTATTGGCCCCCACAAAAATTAGCTTTTCTTGATTCAGGTTAGTAGATATCAGGTGCTTCATTGAGAAATAGAGAAAATTATAAGGAAAAAGTCACAGGAAACCTACCCAAAGTTGGAAGTGTTTTGTCCTGGTTTCTTTTTAACTGGAGACCTGGTGGAATCCAGGGATGACAGTAAACTTCCTTTTAGAAAAGGTAATTGAAAAGAAAAAGACAGTCAAGAGATGAACAAATGAAGCCTTTTGTTACTGCTGTATGAATGAAAAATGTTATTAATAAGCCCTTTCATTTCAGGCTTCCACTCTTCAGTCACACATTTTTAATATATAACCACAGAGATGAAGGTTTTTACCTCATAAGTCCTTCAAAGCTCTACAGATATTTTTGAAAATAGAAAAAGAAAACACAGAAAGCACGGACACATAGTGGTAGAGGGCAGTAGGGATATAGATTTAATCAAAAGCTCTTTAAAAATGGCTAGTTTGTTTATAATTTTTCAGTAATTATATTCCATAACCAAGACTTTACTAATAATAGCTGGTCTCATTTTACTTTTTTAAAATTTTTAAATTTATTTACTTTAAACCAAAAAAGGGCATGGACTCTCCACAGTCCTGGAAAAAAAAAAACAAACCAAACCAAAACAAAACAAAAAAAACAACATCCATTTGGAAACCTGAGCTTCTTCAGAGTCTTTCAGAGCTTGCAGGACATCTGCAGGATGTGGCTAGGATACCAGTCTCATTTTGGGAAACACAAGTCTCACAGAGTTACTCCATCCATGCTTATATTTCTCTCTCTTTGTTGGAGGGATATTAGATGGAAAGTAAATACTCACCTGCAAGCTCTTATATAGAGAAGAATATGATCTAAGCTTTGAACATCGAATAGTGGGTGGAAGGCCAAATGCTTTAGCTCTGGTGCTAAGGTCAATAGGACACTGGAAACTAGAGGACCTGTTGCCAAGTTAGTGTTGATATTTCCCAGAGAGACCCTTGGTGTGATAATCAAGGACAGGGAAACCCAATGAGCATGGAAGGAGAAGACACTAAAACAGAAGAGATAGAGGGGCGCAGGGTATCCAATATTACATATATAGTTTTTCTTTGATCAGGAAAGGAGGTATGCTAGGTCCTGATTATACATTTGTGGGTGATTAAAAGGAAAATATAAATTGCATTTATAACTATGATGACTGTAAGATGAAGCTCAGAAAGCCAATGAGCATATAAGGAAAGATACAGAGGCAGGGAAAGCAGCACCCATGTGCTTTTGATTCACATCCATCTGGAAGGATTTGGTAAAGTTAGAAACTGCAGCAAGCTAGTAAAATACTGTGAAAAGAGAGAAGAAATCAGTGTCTTATGTTGAATGCAGTCTCACCCTACAGAACCCTTCCCTCTTATATTCCTATAGGTAAAACATTATTATTATATATTCATCTTTGGTTTTAAATCTAATGATGAGTTTTTGCAAGAATACTCTATGACTGGTATACCTGCTGGCAGTATCCATTTTGGATAGTCACAGTACAATGTAAAGATAGCAAGAGTGTGGGTGTAAGAAGGGGCAAACATGTTGGTGTCTGTAGTAGTCTTTTGCAGAAATATTGAACTAAACTGATTTTTCCCTCTTTAGTACTCTCAATGCGGTTAAAAGAAGGTGTTTGAGTGTGCATGTTATTGGCTGATGAATTAATCAAGGTTCAGGAGGTTTCCTCAGACCCCTGCTGGTCACAGCAAAGAGAAGCAAGTTCTGCAAATCCAATTGACTAAACACTACAGAGGGTTTATCCCTATCGTTAATTGTATTATCTTACAAAAGGATTCAAGGATTAATTAGAAATAAAGACCAGGAGTTGAACAGAAGATTCTCAAGGGAGACACTAGTATGTATTATCCTTGAACTGCATAATTATTTGAATTTTTACTATTTTAGAGTGGCGTGATCACCTGAATGTAACCCTAATTGCCTCTTTTATTCTTAGCTTTCTGCTTTTGTATAGATTTGTAATCATATTTAAAACCGTAACCACCTACCGAAGACCTGCAGAAACAAAAGTGGAGGAACTCTTAGTGTCTTAATTTGAGGGGAGGTTATAGAACAATATTATTAAGATCAAGCAATATTATTAAGATCAAGCTGCCACTTGCTGGAAATCAAGAATAAAGCCCCTCTTCTTTGACTAAAATCAGGTAGGATTCTTTTCCTCAGCTTGTACTCAGATTTTCCCTTAGGTTAAGCTTTGGTCAAAAGAGAAATGGTGCCTGATTAAAAGGTGGGATAAATGAACTCAAGTACATTCTGAAGGGAAAAGCAGAAACTGGAAAAGGCTCTCAGTTTGATGAGTGATGGTAATACCATACAATGTTGAACCTGTCTTCAGCACTGGTAATAGAGATCTAGTCCAGAGCACTACTTGTCACCTGTGAACAGCTACATTATACAACAGCTGGATATAACCTAGAAGGTGTCAGGGATTGACTTGCCATGGAAAGATCAGCTTTCCATCCATGTCACTTTTGAAGTTTTTCTACCAGTCTGTGGCTGCCTTTTTGTACCACTGTACCTCTAGGTATCATCCTTGGAAACTGACTGTGCTTCCTTTTAAAAAAGACATAAAAAAGCAGTAAAAAGAACATTTAGATCTTCTTTCATCCAAGTTCCCATTGAAATAACTGAGAAACTTTTCTCATTCATGTCAATGCAAATATGTTTGAATATTGAACAGCTGGTATTCTTTCTTTTTTTTCACTCCAACAAGAATCTGATGTATTTTACTACTTCTGAGAAGTACTGTTGGTACTGTATAGCTACAGAACAACAGGAAAATTAAATTTTGACACTAAACCAAAGGGCCTGGTTCCTCTCTCTACTTCATATGACTATTTCCTCTGGTTATTACAAGAGCAAGGCTCTAGCCATCATGAATCGCCTGGCGTGATTACATCAAACACCCAGTACTCTGTATGTATAGTCCAACCTTCAATTGCAAGGAGCATTTTTAAAGTCTGAACAACTTTGTATTTTCTAGATGTATCGGGAAATAAAACAAGTAATGTTCAAAAGCCATGAGGCTCTGTGTCCTGCCTGTATTTAAGCCTAAACACACATTGGGAATTCTGGATATTTGGGACCCTGATCCAACACTTGCTCGTGTTAGTATGTGCAGTTCTCTACAGGGGGCACCTTTGTAGCACAGCAGAGGTTAATGTAGCATCTGAACTAGCTGAGAGCTGTTGAACCTACCTGTTGAACAGTATTAGGCTGGCCTGCAATGGTCACTCTGTCTCTTTTTCCAGCAGTGGCTGTGAGCCTGCCCCCTACTGGATACAAAATGTATTTGTCATATGACCTGGTCTGAAAGAAGTCAGAGTAAAAATCTTTTGTCCATAGCTTCAAAAGAAAGGGAGGTGGCTGCTTATTTCTGCTGGTATAAACACAGCATATACTGTTCATAGGTGGTGACTGATAAGAAATCTGTGGAGAGATTTCTTACCTGAACTGAAGTTTTTATTGTAACACAAGGTAAGTAACCAATATTATCAGCTTGGGTTTGAGTTTGGAGTGCTTGAAGCTATCTTAGAAAAAATTATTAAAGGAAAATGCCTGGAGAGGGAGGAAGGGAGGAAGTGGGTTTCAGCCCAGTCTTTCAGAGGGGTCAAGCAAAGCTCTTCCCTTCCTAATACCTGTGAGTGGTCCATGGCTCTTTTGGGCCATTGGATTTAGCTGTATAGAAACCATCGAGTCTTACTAAGTTAGGCTATGTGCTTGTCAGGTGTCAATATGATCAGAGGGCAGGAGGTATGACCCAAAATTTTTAGGGAAAGTATATAACCAGGTACCACTTCTGATTTTTTTCCTACTTTGGTGCTTGGTGTTTATAAAAAGATCTGGGGGCAGATGAAATGCCACAGTGCACATGACTGAAATGTGCAAAAGCTTAATTAACAGAATAATTACACAACAGAAATGAGATCTCGTCTCAGTGAAAATCTGTCAGGAGGATTGGTCCCTAAGGAGTATGAGTGAAAATATTTTGTTAGTAGAAAAGCCATTAGTCACAAAGAGGCTGCATGTGCTGGAAAGAGTTAATAAATTTCCTAACTTCAAAGAACACAATCTGCCTTAAAACACCTTACTCAGGGCTTCTCGGGAATGCTGTAAATGAATATACAATTTCTCCCAGCTACCTGGGTAAACCTGCATAGCTCAATTAACTTCAGTTGATTTATGCCAGTTACACGAACAGAGGATCAAGACAGAACCTAACAGAATCTGTACATCTAATAGCCCAGCACAGTGTATGAAAAATTGTGCATTATTCTGCATCAGCCATCCCTTTGCAGCCACGATGAATAGCAGAAAGATTTGTGATTTATTAAATTAATTCCTTTTCTGCAGAGTTGAATCTATGCTGCTTCCCATGAGTTTCTACACTGGCAGGCCATGTGTTTGTTCTACATACCATACATTTTCTGTGAAGAATATTAAGATAATCAGAGAGTCAGTGTAATTTTCTTGATATCTGGTTAGAGACACATTGTCTTATCATTTTGTTCTTATCAATAAAAATTTGCATCATGCTAGAAATTGATCACCTTTCTTTTTTCTTCTCACTATCTTCTTACATTATTTTAATTTTTGTCTGTTGGACAAATTTAAATCCTAGGAATTAACTTGAAAATAAATTAGTTTAGATATTAGTTACAGTTCATTTTTCTAAGCAGGCTGTGGTGTATAAGTCTGGTGGTTTTTTTTAATATTCCTCTTTAATTTTATTTTTCATACATGGCAATATTTAGGCCACTGAGTTGAAGAAAATCACGTGGTGTGATTATCTTCTCATTGAAATACTCTACATTGTGGCTATTTGTTTGATGAGTTTTTCTTGTATGTTGTATTTCTGATGGCTTTGGGGTAAAATAATCATTATATGTCACCCATACTATCTCTTTTAATCTCCAGAAGTATGTTTTTTAAAAACCCCTTTGATTGTGTCTTCACTAACTCAGCTATTTTATAAAATTGGAAATAATGAATCAGGGAGATCTAATTTTGATAATGCCATTTACACAACTCCTATGAGGCTAGCTAGCAAAATAACTGGAGATATGTAAGTATCTGACATACATACAGTGAGAATGGGAAAAGTGTTGTAATTTCATGTAGGTTATGAGGCACTGGAAAAATGATGAGACTGGAGGACTCAGGAGATGGATAATGGGATCAGGAATGGTTCCTTTAATCTCTGTGTCACTGATTTAAATCTAATATGAACAGGTAGAAATGAGAAGTCACTGATATTTGAGGGCTCCCTAATGATCTTCAAAAGACCTGATCAACACATGGACACTGAAAAACAAAAGAATCCAAAACCTAGAATATCTGTGAAACACATGTTTCATAGTCAGTAGAGTGCTCAACAGTCCTGACCAATACTTCATAGACTTGCCGGAGCTCAGTGTGGGCTGTTTGTATGTGTTGTCACGTGACTGATACATGCCCATCATTTAAGAGACACACATCTGAGCTTGTGACAAAGAAGTTTGCATCAACAATCACCAGTGGCATTCCCTGAATCAAATATTACACACTATTTGGGAGTCTACACTACTCAACTGCAGTTCTTGCCTGGTCCTTGGTTGGTTCTAGACATGCCACTCCTCCTCACTGATCTGGAGGAGGTTGGCATGGTCCTGGTCTCCAGGAGCTCTCTAATGCCCAGTCACCCTCTGCCAGCTGTCATGCTTTATCCTGCAGGCTTCCTGAATGTCAGCTAAGTGGTGCGAGGGTTAATGTTGCCCATCATCAATCTGGAGTTTCAGACCACAAGAGGGAACTGGGAAGTCCCAGTGACCCTGGGATTTGGGTATTGAAGTTATCTAAAAGAAGAGGTACAGACACATACATGAGTGGAAAGGCACATACAGGGCACTACCTGCCAGTCAGCGCTGTAGCAGGCTACCAGAAGATGTGCTCTAGAAAGATAGTTTAAATAAAATCTGTAATGCTGAAGTATACTCAGGTTGTGCAGATGAACGGCTAAAGAATTTAAATTTATACTTTTTGTTGTGGTGTTTTGTTTTTTTGTTGTCAGTGCAACATCAGAGTGAGACACTCCTGAGTGGCAGCCATGGGTCACACTGTCTGTTTCACAAAAAACAGTTCTTGGCAGGAGCCATGCCAGCTGGCACAGGACAATATTTTTTTGATGATATATACCTTTGCTTTTCTGAATCTTTGTACAGTTTTAGCCTGTAAATCCGAATTCTCTGGAATAAAACTATGGAAGGAGCCTTCATTTTGAGTAAGGACAGGGTGCTGTAGCAGCCAAATCAAAGTCTGAAGAGATGAATATATTTCATCCATCTGAAATTGTGATTTGGCATATAGTGAGAACAGATGAGACAGTGAGGGAAATTTCACGCAAATCTCATCCTGCTAGCCATTAAAAGCAATTACATTTGTGCTCTGCACTTTCGTGTTTCCTAGAAAATAAACTCACCAAGCTACCTAGATTAGCTGATCTCAGAAAAACTAGGTTATCTTTAAGAGAATAGACATTCTTTCGAAGGAGAAGAAAAAAAAGGAAGAAAAAATTGCAATCAGAAGAGCAGAAAAACAGGAATTAGATATATCATTATTTAAATACCCCGATCCTTGCCATGGTCCAGAAGTGAATAAGCTATCAAGGAAAAGAAATAATGTCTTGTATTGAGACATGTGAAAACACAAAATTTCCAATAATTGAGATGTATCTTGCTGGACTCTGGGAAGGCCTTCTACAAAGGACCTGCATAATTAAAATCTTCATTGGCTTCTTGGTCCAAGAGAAGTTAATATCAAAACAGCTGTTAGCATCCAGTAACTATACTTAAGTGTTGCTTATAGAGAAAGACTTTGCTATAGGGAAAGACAAGGTATCTTTTGGGACTGAAAATTAAGATATAAATACATGTTAGCCATTATCAACATGCATATTTGTAACAAACCATCTTCAGAGATTGAAAGCTGTAGTCACATATTTCAGGTGTCGCTGATAAGCATATGTGTTAAAAGAGTAGCTTATCACAGGAAATATAGGGATTTTTCTGAATTTATATGGGAAATGAGGCTATAAAGACTGAGTTCTTGGACCTTTCACTTATGTTGCTTAAAACATCAGAACATAGAAAATTTCAATTATTTACACTTTTTTCACTTGATGGAATTTATATGAACCTTTTTATTTTTTTTTTCCACTATAATTTTGTTGAAGGATTTTTAATTTTCTCTATCTGCTCAAAATTTTACATTTTTTCTACTCTAAAACAAAACAAAAGATTCCTTGTGAGTCAAAGCTTACTTTTTACCAAGCTCTATTTCACAAATATAATTTTGTTGTTGTTTTGGTTTGCTTTGCTTTTTTTTTTTTTTAAGTTAGCAAGCAACAGTTACAGTTACAAAAGTTAGCAAAGTGAGTTAGAGACCTTCATGCTCTCTTTCCCTTTTTTGATTTGGATACTTGTCCCTGGGGTGAGTTTGGAAAAACTATGAGTGGAAAAAAAGGGAAATTGGACAGAAGGGGACATTACATGCCTTTCATTTTTGTAATATGTTTAGGGATAGGAAGGAAAAAAATATAATGAAAAGGGGAAAAGCAGTTCTGTAAGCTGTAGATTTAGTGTGGCTGTTTTCCTACAGATTTGAATTTGCAGTTGTTCTCTGATGGAAAATCCCCAAGTGCTGGAATGTTTTACAATGTCTGTTTCTTGTGTGAACTCTGATGTGTAATAGGTGAACTCACATTGCTCTCTCCAGAGCTGCTGACTCTTTCTGCACAACCACCCAAAGGCTGTTCTGAAGATATTCAAGAAATCCATGGAGTAATCATTATTTCTGAGGACTCTGTCAAATTTGGCTGAAATAAGGCAAGAGATTCAAACTGAAGGAAGACAGAAACTAATATACAGGCAGCATGATGCTTTAAATCATGAGTTTTCATGAGTAAAATGTTTTAATGAGTAAAAATGGAATGAAAATTTTTATTTGAAGTGGCATTCAGTGTTTTAATCTTGCTTCACATTTCTTGTAAAGTTTTTCCAAATTTTTTTTGTATAGGAACATTTTCTTTTGTCATAAAGTTCAGACCATTCTTCTTTCAAAAAGAAGAGAGACAAAGAAACGTTCCTCCCCAATCTGAACCAAATACAGACCTCTTGTTTGTCCTCGCTTGAGTTAACCTGGCATGGCATGGGCTAGTGAGGAGCCTCACCCAACTCAATGCTCTGGCTGGCACCAGTAAGAAGTTCTTCATGTCTTTTGCCACAGAAATCGGAATGGCTTCCTGGACCTAGCTCTGGTCTGTAAGTATAGATGGGAATGAGCTGATTACTGTCAGGTAGCATTTAACATTGAGATATACCAAATATCATTTGCTCTTGCCTGTCACTGAGGAAGACTTAGTTAATTCAGCTGTACCCTGAAGGCATCTTTTTCAGCATGGCTCTTCCCTGTGGTGTAGATGAAATTCCCTCTGAGATGAATCCCCACTCTGGCTTCTCTCCTTGCTCCTTCCCACCATCAAAATTGCTCTGCCAAGACTGCAGAAAGTAGCAGGCTTCACACAGCAATCATTCAAAAGTGAAAATCAAAGCAAAGAGCTACTTGACTTATTGGTGCTATCACCCCTTAAACAGTAGTAAATTGTTGCAGATGATACGAAGTGCATCTAAGACATAGAAAGCAGTCGAGTTTTAAGGTCTTCTTTCTTGCCAAATGTCCAAGAAAGCCTAGCATCTTCTTCAACATCTAGAGCAAAGGACTTCCTATGGACACAACTGTCAAGCAGTGGATCTCTGACAGTGTCTTAGTAGCTGGAGGCAATACATCTCCCTGCTGCCTTTTGCTAATTTTCATGTTAGCTCCAACTCTAAAGTAAAGCAGCCTGACTTGCCTGACACACTTGGTACAAAATCTTTCCCTGATGAGGTTCCTGTCAAGAGCAGACAGGAAGGACACCAATGCACGCCAGAGGGAGGTTGCAAGCTGGCTGGTGTGCCTCTTCTAGGTTGTCGTGGGATGCTTTGCTCTCTAAGGCAGCAGAGATGTTAGTGGGTGGGCAGTCACACACTCTTTGCTCTGATAGTTGGGGGTTATCCTTCTTCCTAGCTCTGAGGGAGTTCTCAATTTCAGAAAGGCTCACCATTTTTGTTTCTCAAGTATAACAAGGAATAACATGAGCTAATAAAGTAAATAATCTGGTTTGTAGCTTTTCTAGAACACCTTTTCTTTCAACATCAAAGATGGGCAATACCACCTAAATACAATTAAGATTTCATATCAATAGATCTATATAGGTACACATAACTAAAAAGTACATATATTATGTACATATATATGAAAATTACTTCAGGGTAAGTCTCTTAGTCACTTAGACCATGAGTTTTCAGCACATGAAAGGAAAAAACAGGCATTACATGTGGTCACAAAACACAAGCAACCCTTTTAGCATAAGCATTTCTTTGCAAAGGTGAGGTGACTATGGGTCAACTCACCTTGCATGCTCTCTCGGGCTCCATGGTGGCACTGGTCTCCCTCTCCCAGTCCAAAGCCATGGGGTGGGAGGGTCCCTGCCAGCCCACTAATATGGGCACATCTGTGCTTCTGCTTCCCAATGTTTGTAAAGGAGGCATGGGCCATGACATCAAGCACAGCCAGAAAGCAGCTAAATCAAGCCTGAGGATAACATAGCAAGGAGACAAGTTCCAGATTCATAAAGTAAGTAAGTAGCCTTTGCTGTTCTAGGTATGTATGGTTACCCTGTGAATGTTAACAAAGACAGTAAGTGATATAAAAGCCCCACAATTTCCAAGTCATGCTGATATGACAAATAAATACGTTGAGATATTGCCTGTAGCTGTTGGTAGCAGTAGATGAAAACTAAATCTCCATTAAAAATGTGGTGTCATGTAAATCAGAGTATTTTGCAGAAGTTCAGTTGTTGACTTTTTATGGGGAAAATCCAAAAGATAATGGTGGAGTACTTCATTTTGATGGATTGTTTAAAGTATTGCATATGTTTGCTATGTATTGTCTGTGTATGATATTAGGCATATTAAAGATGTACTATTACAGTGCTGAATGTCATTTAAAAACAAAGTGAAATGATTCAGAACAAAATATTTTAAAATGGTCTTTTACTGATTATTTTTTTAAGAACTGGCAATTGCAGAAAATAGTTATCTTAGGGATAGCTTTTATTTTAACTGAGAGCTAGAACTATTGTAATGCAGAATAGCCTGCAAAGAAAAAATTCAGTTCACAGCTGGCTCTGTCTACTGGTTCATTGACTTATTTTGGACACTGCTGAAACAATCCATGACAAAGGCAGTAGATAACTTTAGGAATTTGTGCAGGCTATAGAGTCAATCGTGGGCTGCTGGTTTAAATCCAGAGGGCCTGCATGGGAACAAGGAAAAGTTGCTGTCATGACTTCAGACATGTGGCATGAATTTACCTCCCTGGGTGTAGGTGACAGCAACAGAAATAGCATTAATTAGTCCACTTTGGTATGTCAGCAAGGAATGACATGGCAAAGCAGAGAAGCCTACTGTGATGCAGGCTGATCTGGGTTTGCTTTGTGGATAAAAATACAGCTTCCATATTCTAGGTCCAATAGAGCTTTTATTAGCATAGTCACTATGACACCAAAAGAAAAGCTTAAGAGAGCTACTTAATAACTAGCAGGAATAATAAAAGAGCATCAGACTTGGTAATTGGTTACAGATAGTACCCTGGGAAGACAGGGACAAAAGGCAGTGAACTGTAACCAGACACACAAACCAAGGCAACAAGCAATCAGCACTGGATTAGCAACTAAGGCAACATTAATAATTTAACTACAGCATTCACAATAATTTAACCACGCTATCCAGAGCACAAAGCTAATGTGCCAGTGAATGAAGGCAGAATAATGGAATATTGCAAAAGTTTCTAAATACCAGCACATAAAAGAATCCCCATTTAAGAGGCTAATGTTCAAATATTTTCTTCCTGTTGCGTTCTTGTTTCCTGAACAACATAAAAGGCAAATATTTAGTTTTTCATCATTGTTATTTGCTAGCCTTGAAGGGAAGATGGGTGGTTTCTGATGTTCCTACTGACAGACAACTTACAGAATGTAACAGGATGACACATTTTGCTGTCTTTTAAAACTGCATAACAAATAGTTTTGCTGTTTGCGAGTTAGAAGTGAAGGAACAGATCTGAGTTACAGAGCACCTCCTCAAAATAAGCAAACTCCTCTCTGCATCCACCACTTGCAAACTCTGCCTTCATCTAAGTTAACATAAGGTTATAACTTATCCTAATTCAGGAAGGTCTCCAAAAAAAAAAAAAATTACAAAGACAGAACATTAGAATCTGCAGCTCAGAACAGTCTCTCAAAATTTATTCTATTACTTGCCTACACACAGAGTCACAATGCTCTACTGCTGTAATTAAAATGGTAGAACATCTCCCCAGGGATTACATCCACTAGTTTATCACTGAAGATGCTAGCCTGCATAAAATCGGTGATCATCCTGTGTTGCATTTTCTCACTCTAGGAAGTCAAATTCTTTTCTAGAAGTGACAAGCTAGAAGAATTATTTTTTTTTTCTAGAACGGATAGGGTCCTGGTTTTACAGCAGGGGGGCTTCATGTACACATTTATATGGAGAGCTTTTACTTTAGTGTCAAAAGTATAGATTTTTTACAATCATTTGCACTAGCATTGAAGAGTCCGTGCATTCATAAAATGAATTAGATTCAATTGTGTCTCACACATCCCCGATTGAACCACTACTGCAAACTCCTATTGCAGCAACAAATTCTGCTAATTGCATTGTGCAAACTAGCTACCCAGCCAGAGCTGAAGAAAAAATTAAACTCCCAAGGAAAACACATAATTATGAATACGTCCTGCATGCTGCCCTCAACTTCAAGTTGCAGTGACCTATCAAATCAATTATGGCACAGTTTTGGAGTTGTGTGAATTCCCTCTGAGCTAGAAACTATGCAGCTCCAAAGTGCTCACCAGCGGCTGGGCTTACTTCTTTTGGCTAGCTCGTGGCTAGTTCTAAGCATACACTGAAGAAAATGGTTTCTGCTCCCATTGACAACATCTCTTTGACAGAACTTTATTTGTGAAGTCCAGAGGAGGCATTAGGTAGTGGTGAGGATAGAACTGTAACATTTACATTTTGCTCTATTTACATGCAAAAATTATGTCAAGTCACATTTCCTTCTGAGGGAAGTACATGAGAAAGGATCCAGAAAGTCTGGATCCTAGTGTTGTCCCTACATCACAACAGGTATACATTGTGACACCTGTTGCTAAACTTACATTGGTCATACCAAGCAGAACCATAGACCAAATCATTCTAGATATAGAGTATTAAAAAATGTCATCCCTGTAGAGGGGCTAAAAGGAAGGGTAGATTTTTCTTTGCTCCACAAAAACAGTATGAACTGTACCACTCACTTTTCTGTCCTGAAGCTTCATCTACGTAACACTGCAGCACTGTTGTTAGTAATAGCATGTGAGAGAATCTTTTGTGAGTCGACAAAAATATCTGGCATGTTATTACTACAACCCATTGCACACACTGATGTGAGAAATGACTATTTGTACAGCTTCCCTTCTGTGTTATTTTGTATTCTGTTCCAGTTCATATATAAGTGAAACCTTTGAGCATTTCCTTCCTCGAGTCCCTATCTTTGTGTGGTGGTCTTTAGGTCAGACCTAAGGAAAAGTTAAATAATCATACTCACAGCAAGAACAGCAAGAGCCCAGTGGTTCAAGCTATGAACTCTGGTCACTGAGCATGCAGAGTGCATTGTGCAACACATATACAAGGAACATCCTTTCCAGGCTCCCTTTTGTGTGTGCTCCCTTTTGTGTCTAGAAGGATGGTCTGGGCCCCCAGTCCACAGGCAGGGGTTCCTGCCTCCTCTTCACTGATGGGATGAATTTGGTGCTGGGAGCTATGCAGGCACCCAGGGAGGAAGCCCAAGGGGACATACAGTGTCCCTGCCCACTCAAGGTAGGCTACAGATTCTCCTAGAGAGCTAAACTGGCAAATAGTGAGTTCTTTTGGGTTCCTTTAACTAAAAGGAAAATAAATCTACAGGAAAAGTACTTCTGATTGCTTTATATCCTGTCTCCTTAATATCATAGGTGTCTATATTGGACCTGCAGCAGTGACACACTAACAAATACTGCTCAGTCAGACTGTATTCTACATGTCCTTTTCTTCACACTTCCTCCTCATTAACTATGACCTTCCCATGGATGTACTTGGATGATTTTTTCTTCCCAGTTGTTTGTCACATCCTCTCTTTTCACTACTTATCTTTAAGGAGCAGAAACCAGCCTTGGCTTGTTACTGAGAAAAACAGATACAAAGTGATGCCTTCTACATCTCCCTCTGAGGAATTCATGTCACACCCAGCAGAGGATTTGGCACTAAATTGCCATAACAGAATATCTTGAGGCATGAGCTTCATCCCGCCTCAGTAAGTATTGATAGGCTAAGACATGTAGTAGAAGAAGTCACTGGGGAAAACTGCAGAACTGATGTTGGCAGGTGACGAGGAAGCCCTAATCCCTTTGGATGAGGACACAGCCATGTGCTAAAAGGCTCAGTTTTTGGATTATGAAGAAATTTAAGATTCTTGCCAAGATCCCTTCATGTTTCAGACAAGTTGGTTTAGTCAGAAAGACTCACTGTTACAGTCCATTTTTAGTTTTGAAGATTATCTTCTGAAAAGAAGAGCCTTCTTTACTATTCTTTTGATATGCATGATATTCCATGTACCCTTTCCCAACCAATTAAGTAGTGTTGCTATGGAATGTTGAACCTCTTCTGGATTTCAAACATACTGCAGCACATCCACCACCAGGATGAATCTGTAACAGAAACAATCATGCCTTCAATGACTGCATTATAATTAATTTAAAGTATATTTGATGATTTTGTCAGGCTTTAATGAGCTTTATAAAGCTACAAAACAGTTTAGGACCCTTAGAAGAAACCTAGTACAAAACTAAAATGTTATACAAAACACATCAGGATACCATGGATGGATGAGCTGTATCCAGACCACTTACAGTGGTCCACAAAGTGTTTTTAGGACCGTATATGCTGAGCAAGTTAAACTACTTATTAGCCAGTGCCAGCTGCATCAGCGGTTGTTTTCCTATATGTTTAATGGGCAGGGGTCCAGCATTACTGTCATATCAATGTCTATCCTTCACCTGTCCCTGCAGTATGTAGTGAGATCTGCATATTGTATAAAGCCTATTTAGTAGTGAAGCTACTTTCTCTGACAATATTAATAAGACTTAGTCTAGGGAAAATAAAAATCAATCGAACAAACAAACCAGAAGAAGAATTTTCCCCAAATAACAATAAAAGAAAACCAATCTAGCAGTTTAAAACATCTAGTTTAGAAGGGGTACTCCTACGAGTCTCCTTTTTTCTTAGCTTTTAATGACTTTTCTCTTAACAGCTCCACATGACAACACATCATTCTTTCCAGCCCATTGGGAATGTCTGAAGCTCCTGATTGACTATACCAGTGCTTTTCAGACAGCTGTACTGCTGAGTTGGACTTTTGGTTTTGTTTTTCCTCTGGAGCATTTGGCCTGGCCAATAGAAGACCTCTGCCCATCTACAATGTGGCAGGGACACTGATTGTTTCTGGCAACTGAGTTATTGCTTGCAACAGGTGAGGATGAATTTGTGCAGAAAGCAGCAAGGTGTGTGTAGTAGTAATTTCATCAACTTTGGGAGTCTTCTGTCAGAGATCTCACTCAATGATACATACATAAAGAGGACACAAAGCTGATTTTGGGGAGTACAGAAGATGTCTGAGCTTGTGCCAGACCTTGGAGAAATTAAATGAGTGCACAAGCGTCCCATCATTGTCCTTTCCTCTTAGCTCTTGGAGAATAACAGGACAGCAGTCCTACTGAAAGCCTCTAGGGGATACTGCAGTTCAATAAATAAAAATAAAATGCAAAACCTGTTTTCAGTACAGTACAGGCTGTGTTAATCTCTGGTGTACTATCTTGGACTTCAGAGGAGTTACATGCAATGGAATTTGGCCCACTGAAGTTTCACTGTCTGCTCCTACAGTGCCATGAAGGATAAAGGATGGCAGTGAGTACAGACTATTCTCTTAGGATACAGTGCTTTGTCTTGTTTTCCTGGGGGAGGAATTATTCTTTCAGTGCTCTTTCTTGCTTTGTTCCCTGCTTTCTGATATTACAACAGTAGCATCTTTATCTCATGCTGGGCTCTGCAGAGAACACACCGACTTTGTGTACATAACAGATATTTCACTCTTCACTAACGCCTTCACGAAATTTGCTTTTATTTGAGTTAATAAGAATCAATGTTTTACTAATTTGCTCTTTAAAGATACCATACACCCTTGATAATTTTCTCCCACCACATGGGGTTCAGTTCACTGTGAAGTGTTGTACACAACATGTGAGACGCAGTGAGAGAGTGTGCCTGGGAGAATAGGGGTGAGCTTGACTGCAGCGTATTTCAGAAACTCAGACCTTAGGAGGAAATCTCCACGGGATATCAAAGCAAATTTCAATCCAAGAAGGTTTCACTGTGTCAATAGATGTAGCACAAGGACAGCCTGTTGTTTCACAAACAATGAATCTTCTCCAGGCCATAAATAATGTAAAGAGATGTCTCAGGATTTTTAAAAAACTCTACTAGCTTGAGGCTACCTACCCAGCATGCTTCCTTGTTTACAACATCCAGTATAAACATACAGCATGTTTGTTTTCAGAAAAAAACATCAGCTTTCCTGGCTTCTGGAATTAACCTCTAGTACACATTAGCAGGAGCCTTTTAAGCAGTTTTTACATGCAGAGACAGTCAGCACCATGACTGTGGAGGGGTGCGCTCTCACACAGCACAGAGGTGAGCTCCTTGTCATGAGGTGGGTGATGCAGCCCCTTCACCATGCAGTGCTAATGAGTTACAGCAATCAGCTGCAGTCCCTTGGCAAGCACCTGCTCTTCAGGTAGGCACTCTAAAAGCCGTTTACAAATGTGAAATGAAACGGTGCATTGTACCACTGCAGCTTACATAGATCTGGGGATGTAAATGGGGACTACACAAAGGAATGGATTTGTGGAATCCAATTTTTTATTCATATGTAGCAGGGATGTAGTCATCCTTGGCATGCAAGGGCCTGAACTTCTGACATCTCTAGGAATGCAGGTGAGTGCCCTAACTGCTTGAGCCCTCCTCACATTTTGTTTGTCTCTCATCACACAATTTCTGCATTCTTTTTCCTATGTAGATGCAATAAGCCCAGTGGAGAAAGCGTCTGCTTAGGCCAGCCTCTCTTGCCAAGGTTATGACCCTTTCCACCGTGTGGAAACAAGTGCTTGAACCCTGGCAGGCTGCAGAGGGCACAGACTTAACCATCAGGCTCTCATAGAAAATACAGGTGCTTGTACCTTTTGTGCAGTGTCTGATCCTGTCCCTGTGGCTGAGGTGTCCTCTATTACAAGCATTTGTCTGCATAGTTTTTAGGCTCTCATTAGATTGCAGATGCTCAGAGGCTGCTTTTCTGGAGTCAGGTAAACAGAATCCCAGGCATTTCTACAACTTACAGAAAGGAAAACAAAATGCAGGACACCAATGGAGTGTGGGCAGCAAGGGAGGTTTGAATAGCAATTCTTCAGTTAGGCACTTAAAATCCACTTTCTTCCCATTTCAGGCAATTTCATTTTTTATAGGAATTCTCCTGGAACACATTGTTTCAAAATGGTGAGACATACGACAGAATAAAATTTGGGTCAAGGACAATTTAATCTATATCTCTGTCTACTGCACTGTACATGAAAAAATTATAATGATGAAAGGCTTACATCTGCACCCTGAGTCTTGGCTACTTCTAAATGTCCTCAGAGTTTCATCTTTGTTGTTAGCCCCTTGGTATTGGAGGCTTTTTAAAAATGAATCCATGGTTTTCAAAAGTGAATGCAATGTATTTAAAAGCACATTTGGGAGTTCAAGAAAGGACAATGGGTTCACTCCAATACAATGTAATAGACCAAGACTATAGAGTATGGTCCACACCAGAGAAGTGGATTGAGCCGGAATAAGTGGAGGAACAACTTCACGTCATAACTGACCATCAGTTTTTCAATGCTGTATGGGAACTGTCTACACAGTTCTCTAAATCTTGACTAACAGATGTCCACATCATAGAATCACAGAATGGTAGGGGTTGGAAGGGACCTCTGGAGATTATCAAGTGCAACCACTGGCCAGAGAAGGATCACCCAGGGCAGGCCACACAGGCACATATCCAGTCAGGTTTTGAAAGTCTCTAGAGAATGAGATTCAACAACTTGTCTGGGCAGCCTGTTCCAGTGCTCTGTCACTGTCACAGTAAAGAAGTTTTTCCTCATGTTGAGGTGGAACTTCCTCTGTTCCAGTTTTTGACCATTGCCCCTCATCCCATCAGAGGACAACACTAAAAAGAGACTGTCTCCTTCTACTTGACACCCACCCTTCAGATATTTCTAAACATTACTAAGATCCCCTTTCAGTCTTCTCCAGACTAAAAAGTCCCAGGTCACTCATCCTTTCCTTGTAAGAGGGATGTTCCAGTCCCTTCATCATCCCTGTAGCTCTCCATTAGACTATCTCTACTATTTCCCTGTCTCACTTGAACTGGGGACCAGAAATGGACACAATACTCCAGATGTGGTCTCACTAGGGCAGAGTAGAAAGGTAGGAGAACCTCCCTTGACCTGCTGGGCATGCTCTTCTTTATGCACCCCAGGATACCATTTGCCTTCCTGAATGGAACACAACAAACTGCCCAGCCAAATTCAGTAAATGACCACAGAGGGTGAATTCCCATCTCCCCTGCTTTGTGCTGGTTTACTCAGGGCAGAAGGGAAGTAGCTTTTTGGACAAAGTATGTCTGTAGCCATTGTGCCAGTGATACCCACTTAGGGGATTTCAGCCTGGTAGTTGCATGCTCATGAAGTGTACCTGAAAAATGTAAGCAAGAAAAAACTTTGAGTTGTATGAATTTAAGAAAGCAGCAAGGGAGAGGGAAGAGTCACCAAGGCAGCTGCTATTGGTCCCCAAGAAGGTGATCTATTCTTAGGTTTTCATTAGCTCTGAAAGGTATTTCAAGTGTTCATCTAATTTCCAGGACCTACATATCCAGCTGAGGTTATACTTCCTTACTGCCCAACTCAGGTCTTGTGTTCTTCAAATGCTCTACAGGAATATCATTATAAATCCATAGCTGAAAGAGCCTGCGCATCTCAAGTGCTCTTTCATTTTCCACCTCTGAATATTCTTCCAGCAGAGATTTAAAACATTGGCTCTGTAAATGCTTTCATGTCAAGACTAAAGGCAACACTTGTTTAATTCATTCTTTGACCCAACAGTAGCTTTATCTTCGGTTATCACTTGTTAAGCTCTCTACAATGTTTTAAACATGAAGGAGGCTGCTGTGCATATATATACAGTGTACTGTATTTTACTTGTACAAATTTGACAGTAGTGATTCATAAACATCAAAACTGTTTGCTTTCTGTGCTGAAAATTATGCTTTATTTTAGCTCCAATCACAGGATGTGTAATCCACTCTAGGAAAAAAAAATAAAAAAAAAAATTACATTTATCCTCTATCCATTTTGTAATTCCTTGTTTCGGGTCACAATAGCTCAGAGGTTTTTAGAGATATATATATGCTTGTGTGTATGTATTTATACATATACTTGTGTGCATAAAAGAGAGATTTTGTATGTATACGTAAATATGCATATATAGTTTGTGTGTATATATATTTATAAATATAAATATGCACACATATGAAGACAATTTTAGCAATTATGTATGTTGTGGTGTAAACAAAGGACTGGATTTATGAATCAAATGTACTGCAACCAGATTAGAATAACAATTAAGGTTAGCTGTACATCATTCATTGGTAGTCCAAAACCAAAATAATTTACACTACTATGTGTAAAGCCATAGGTTCTGCCAGCACAGGATTTATCCCTAATTTGTCAAAAAGCTACAACTGTATTTAAAATCAGTGTCTGACAGTGACCTCAAGAACTGAGGTCAAAAGATTCATTAAGTATTTGTATCACATAACAAATAAACTCAAAAATTTTCTATTATAAAGAGTCACAAGACTAACTTGGCAACACTCTGTGTATTTACTTCCAACAATGATGTTGTGCACACCACAGGACAGATACCTTTTCAGTGAGGCACCCAATTCATGGGTTATAGCCTGATTCCTCCCTACATGAATGTCATAATAAGACCCGGGGACTTGATATCCTTATGTTGTCTGGTTTGTTTTTTTTTTTTAAAATTAGACAACAAAAACAACCAAGCAAAAACCCCAACATCCTGCAATAAGTTCACCAGTCCAGATAAATAGGGAACCAAGCACTCCAATGCAGACAGCGCAGCTCAGCCCTGTGCAAAGGGATGGAAACTATTTAAAATAGTTTGATGTCAACACCCATCTTATCTTCTAGTTATCCCTTGTGACATCTACACCAAAATATTTAATATGTACATAACATACCAGAATGAAACTGCAAACCTCACTGTTGGTTCAGGGAACATACCACCTCTTACTTGGTAATACCAGCTTCAAAAAACAGATACTTCAGTCTTTGGCGTAGCCATGATGAACGTGTCAGAGGTGGAGAACTTAGCTGCCGGTGACTGCACTGTGTCACAGAAGCTCATGCAACTCATGTAGACCAGTGACAATTAGTTAGGACACAGGCACTGACAGCAGCAGGCCTCTGTCAGATGCCTTGGCCCTGAGTGCTTTCTCAACTATACGTTAAACAGAAGTAACATGAAGAGCATACTCTGAGTGAAAGAACAGGACAGATAAAGCTAAAGCTCCATCAGGAAGAAGATGATTTAGAAGTATGCGAGACAGCTAGACAAGGTTTAAATTATTTGCTTTGTAAATGCAAGTAATGGTTGCCAGCAGCAAGGGGGATACTTAGAAGAGGGCTTTCTTTTTTAACACATGCTTATTTTGAAGCACTTCATGATTTTAATAATTTTCCATTAGTGCAGACAGCAAAGCCTAACTATGAAATGCAATATAAGACTGCAAAGAGAATGTGTCACATGTAGAATTAACCCTGACAAGTAATTTTTTTTTTATTTTTTTTTTCAATGAGTATTAAGAAATATGTAACAGTGAAATACACACAAGTGCAATTTTCTGAGGGTGAAGATGTGGCTTTGAAGATCTGGGGGATGAGTTTCTTGTGAGGGACTTGGTTATAATGGAGGTCCAGTACAAAAACCAGGATGAGCAAGAATGGTGGTCTAAAGTGGCTTGGAACTAGTCCTGGCTAATAAAATCAACAGAGGACGTGGGATTCATCTCCACTAGTCACAGCTGGGAAAAAGTTAGATGTCTGGTCTACACTAATCTCTTAGGCTCCTATACAGTGAGGTATCATCACAAAAGGCAGATCCAGAGGTTAATGAATCCCAGTTATTTGGAAGACAGCTTAAAACAGAAAGATCAGTCCTCCCAAAGGATCAAATGCCAATACCACAGATGATACCTCCTTACTTTTTCCACAGATGCATTAACATGAAATGAATTCACAGATTCACAGAATTTCCTAGATGGGAAAAGACCTTTAAGATCAAGTCTAATTGTTAACCTAACACTGACAAGTCCTTAACTAGACCATATCTTCAGCCCTAGGATACATGATTTAAATACCTCCAGGGATGGGGATTCCCACACTGCCCTGGGCAAGCCATTCTCAGGTTTGCAAATTTCACTTACAACCCAGGCTGATGCTCATCAGAAAAGGACAGTGCTCACACAAGGAACATGGTAGAACAGATGAAATGCTGAGTTATTTATACATGTTTGGGGTAGAGGGAAATAAAATATCTTGTGAATTGTAAAATATAACAACACCAGGTGCTGTGGAAGGTGGAGACAGACAGTGGTAATCATTTCTGCTGAATCTCTGCTTCTGTGCCGTGAAAGTTAAAGGTTCTCAGCCACTGAATTAGGTGAGCAAAATATTGAGTCCCAGAATGAGGCCACTGATGCACCCGAAACCAGAAAAACTTTAAATGCTGTCATTTTAGTTTCCTTTTGAGTTCAGAATATCTATTTAAATTTTCTGCCATAATGCATAACAAAGGAAAATCATAGCTCTCACTGAACAACAAACCCTCATTTTTTTCTGTTGTTATTTGTTTTTTTTAAGAAGGTGCACAGATTTTTAGGAAGGATAAACAGAAAGCCCTAATTCTATTCAATGTATGGAATTGTCCTAAATAAACAAATCACTTGTCAATCCTGTGTTTATTCTTGTATTAATGTAAAATGCATGAAAATGTTAAGTATGTAATGTAGTATGCTCCAGTAGTACCGAGGCAATGACATCTTTTTTACTGTGAATTTGAGAAATTATTTCAGACATATATTTTGAATATATATTTGAATCTTTCACTTTGCAGCAAATAAAATGTGTTTTATCTTTGTTAAGTCTGCAATCAAGTCTAGTTCTGTCGCTTAACAAGCTAATATTCTCATCGCTTCAACTTTCTTGCTTGGCAGGGGATCAGTCTGTCTTTGCAACTCACGTTGAGCAGACAAACTTGAAGATTTCAATCCTGCTGGCATTTGTCTCTGAAATAAATGAGCTATTGTGTACCTTTGGGCCTGACAAGGAGACTGAGGATCTGGGAGCCTTTCCCTCAGCTAGTCTAGGACCTCATAGAGGGGCTGATATTCCTTCATCACCAATGCCATTACATACAATGAGTCTCCTTAGCAAAATGCTTGAAACACATGCAGAGAACTAAATTGGCCATGGCAATAACAACCACAAAACCCAGCCTATAACCCCTTAGAAAAAACACTCAGATGAAAGCTATGGGATTTAATAACCTGAACAGAATTATCTGGAGTTTTTTTCTGTTTCCTTGCAGGTCATATAAGAAGGGAAAACAGCGCTGCACCTTTGATGTAGTTTTAATAAATATTAAAAATCCCTTCAATTACTGTCTGACTAATTAGTGTGGATGCAAATAAAATGGGTAACAACAGAATGACTTTCTGGGCTTCCTCAGGGAACTGGACTTTGGAAGTAGCAGCACTATATTATATGTGACGCAACTTTGAAAAAGAAAAAAGGAGAAAGCTGGTATCAGTAGAGAGTATTAATTAGTAGCCCCAAACACACTGCATTGCTAGCTGTCCATGTAGGAGAGTGTCCATCATCACTATAACCTTCAACCACTATGGTCTGTCAATCACAGTTTTGGAAATTATACTTCTTTTCTCTTTGTGGTCTGAAAGAAGTCTGTGCACATCACACGCACTGCTGTCAGCCTGAGTGAATCCTTTATAGAAAAATAAAACTGGCCATAGGAAACAGGAAACATTTTCAAGCTGAAACAGCCATGAAGAGACTTGTGTTTGTAGTGCAAGTTTAATTCCAGGGATCTCATCTACCCTATTTTATGCTTTGATCCAGTGGTTTCCATGCTGTGACCAGCCTCTTTCAGAGGCATGCCACAATCCTTCTTGCTGTTCCCCAGAGTACTTCAGAAACAATTCTTCTCCCAGAAAAACAGACAGGACTTTGTGGTGGTTGTTTTTAAGCCATTACAGTCAAAAATATTTTGGACTGTGTTGGTGAAGAACATTGGAGGGTCTATCTGCTGTCTTAAATAAGGCTGGTAGATACCTCCAAATCCATGGACAAGTAGTACTGTTCTCATATTGTAGAGGTCCCAGAAAGACTTTCATTCATATGGAAGAAGAGATACAGCTTGTCTTACTCCATCTCTCAGGCTACCAGCTTGACAACCATGTAATCTCCACCGCAACACAGCAGTAGGGTCCTCCTCTTATTTTTTAAAATTCGTTAGCTCAAAGTACCCACTGTAGCTACCACTTCACATGACTGTGGTTGCAAGAATGTCTGTGTGCATCAGTGGACCCTACAGCCTGACAATTTTCTAAGCACTGTATCATCCTATGATATGTGGACCTGTCCTCTGTGTCAAAGAATGAAGCAGCAATGAATCCATGTGAATACACAGCAATGCCTCTGTCCTCCAGTGAATCTGAAATGTGCTGGTTTTAGCAATAGCAAAACTTTCAAAAAACTTAAAAATGTGGACTATGGTTTGAGTATATCATGCCTCAGTCAAGCTATCCGAAAGACTTGAGGACTTTTGGATGAGGTATAAATCCTCTGGAAATTGGAATATAGATGTGAAATGTTCCATTGTCTTTTTAGTTTTCAGCTTCCTGGTTGGCATTTTATAATTTCTAGCAGCAGACAGCTGCTTTCAGAGGCTTGGATGGGAAATGCTGTGCTTCCTCTGCTTCTGTTCCCACAGATAGGGCAGTTTCTGCTACCGAGTCTTCATACTCACCCTTCTGTTCTGGAGGATGCAGCACACATCAGTCAAAGCTTGTGAGTGACAGGGAAATCTTCACAGGAAACAGGACCCTTCTGTTCTGATATTGTTGGTTAAAAGATATTCCCTTTCTGATTGTCATTGCAGTGGTCCACAGCTTTCTGGATTGATAAGGAGCTATATTGATTATCTATTGCCTTCTTCTGTGACTCAGCAACCAGTAGGCTGAGATCCACAAACAAAAGTAAAATGATACCAGCAGTTGTGAAATAGGAAAAGACAAAGCTGACAAAGGCATTTTGCTTTAATACTTCTAAGCAGATACTGCAAATAACAGAATGTGAACACACACACGTGCACAGAGGACTATTCTACAGGGAATTTTAAAACAGTTGCCAGCATCCACACCTTGGAGAAAGAAAAGTTGCTGCCTGCCTCAGTAGCAACTTGTATTTTAAGTTCATCTGAACAACGATGAGCACAGCAACAGCTGCCAGCAGCTGCAGCAGCTGAGTTTGTAAGCCCTCACACTGGGACAGAGCTGACAGGTGGCAACCGGGCAGGCGGCACCAACACAACTGCATTCAGTCTTGTAAAAGATGTCAGTAATACATGAGTGCATGCCCTTCCAGCCATGCTAGACGCTCTTTTGCTGTTACAGCTAGTTTCTGCATAGGCAGTACTGAAGGAACAGCAACGGATGAAGGCAGGATGATCAAGGATCTCTAACTGTTACTTTATGATCAGTGGACTCCTATCAATGACAGTCACCCATGTTATCCAAATATATGCTTGCCTACCAATGTTAATCTCAGGGGAGATCATATGCCAGGCTTTTTTAGGGCAGCACTTGAGTCACTGCTGAACATCCTTCCCTATGAATCACCTTGTGCTGTCAAAAAAAATCCAGTAAATTCCTCATTAGCACCTGATAATTTTCTTTATATTTCTCCAGTTTTCTATGTGATTCAGAGAATCAGGAGGTTAATTCTTCCCAGAGATCAGCTTTATGTTATAATCAGGTACCTTGTTTAGCATTTCCTTATCTGATCAGCTCACCAATTATTTTTCCTTTATACAGAAGGATGAGTAAATGAGGACCACTCTGATGAAAAATGATCAATTTGTTCCTCAAACAGAACCCAAATGAAACCGTTTTCAGAGGCTCAGTGGATTATACCTAGCTTTAAAATCTAAGTACTCACATATTTCTGTCTTTACCTCCTCACCACAGCAAGGAGGGGTTTTTTTGCTATGGGCTTATATTCCTTCACCTCTATTTCTCTTTCTGCCCCTTGATCAAGAGTCTCTTGATCTTTCAGTTCTGAAAGTCATCTCACCAAGTTTCAAATGTAACCAATCATTCATAACTTGTCCCTTCAAGAAATGTGTCGAGTTCCTTTTGCATGTTTCTGATTGTCTTTGCAGATATGTTTAAGAGCTTCTCCATATTAACACTCCTACTTTTCACCTTGCTTCAGAAGATTCCCCTTTCTTTTCAAAACTATATGCCAGGTTTTTTGATCTCAGGAGTGAAAGCAACTTTTTACCTATGGTTTTTGAATAGCTGGGAGGAAGCATTATCAGTTTTGAAGCCTCCAGCTCACATTATTTTCTGCTTGAACAGAAGTTTAAGCATAGCCAAAGAATGTATTTTTCACCTTACATAATAGGCCAGCTCTCTAAGGGCAAGAGGCTCAACAGGTAAATAGACATGGATTTTACTGAAATCAGCTATCCAAGTTATACCAGCTGAGACTCTGGTTTGAAAAATAAAAAGTTAGTTTTCTTGTCAGTGTGCACTTTCAGCTTGAGGATGTCAAAGACTGTTCTTCCTGTATTTTCTCTGTACTTTTTTGTGGTCCTCTTTGGGTGTAAATTCTTCTTCACTCAACATACTCACTTCTCTTACACCCTGGCTTTCAGACTAGGTATTGAGCTGATCTCTGTAGGAAAGCTACCTGACACATCCTATAACTGTCACTGAGCAAGGCTGAGCAGCCTCTTTATTTGCTTTTTTTTTTCAGCAACTGTACTGTTTATTTCTTGAGGACCCTCCATCACTGCTTCATTTCCTACACAAAAGAGCTGCTGCAGTTGTGTAGACTGAAAGGATCCATGCCCATTTCTCTACCATATTGTTGTTTACTCAGGTTTTTTTCCTCTGTATCACTACAACCAAGTTAGTGGTAGAGGACTGCAAGTCCCCACAAATAAACATAAAGTGGTGGCTTCCCTGCGGTGCATGTTCCATAATGAACAGTAATCTTGTCTTGTGTAGGTGGGAAGGTGTGTATTAGTGCTGCTGCCTGGCCAGAGCATTGTTGGGAAATACAGTTTGGCTGAAGGTCAAAGTCACTAACAAAGACTGGAAACAGAAGGGACTTGAGACCTCCAGAGTGCTGTGATGTACCTTCAGAATTTAGTATTTCATCTAGCTTGTTGTTTTGCCTGATCAGGCTTTCAATGCAAAATTGAAATGTTCTGTGGAAAGCAGAACCATTTCATGAAAAATTTACTGCCACTGAAAGCCCACCCTATGATAAAATAGTTTGAAGCAAAACTTTTCTGTTTGTTCCAATTAGGACAAAAGGCTCAGAAGGCAACCTAGCTGTTGTTCTGTGTCTTCAATAGCAATAAATGTTTGATTAGTTTGTGTGCTCAAGATATAGGCTTCAGAGAGGGAAGTAAGGCCTATTTTGCAGAAAGTCCCCTTGAATCCTCCTCAGAAATTCCATTATTTAGGCCAGGTGTAAAGCTTTTTATTCTTCCTTTCATGCTTATGGTGTCATTGTTTAACCTCTACTGTCAGCTAAACACCGTGCAGCCACTCACCCATTGCTTCCCACCACACCTCAATACCTTCTTCTGTGGGATAGGAAGGAGAATCAGAAGGAAGAAAAATGGTGAGAACCCAGGTGTCGAGATAAGGACAGTTTAATAAAACAACACAAAGAGAAGAAAGCAACAGCATTAATGATAGTACTAATGAAATTATATACAAAGTGAGTAATAAAAACCAGGAAGGCTGTACCTGTGTTCAAGACATCAACTTTCCCTGCTCTAGCCACACTAATACAAGTTAAAACCAAATACCCTTACCTTGGGCCATCCCTAAACTAAACTGAGTACACTCACATTTTGTAAAAAGAATGATGACAAGCTCTGTTGCATTTCATTTATACTCCTTCTCTGAGAGATTCCTGTCCTACCTTTGAAAACTTTCACCTTTATTTTCCACATTGATTGCCTTTGCCTCCCCTTTTATATTGCCCACTTGAAAGCTTTTTTACTTGGGATGTATCTTGCTTAACTTTCCCAGCAGCACATCAAGTAAGGATGCAGTATACAACTAAAATGAGCTGTGCTGACATCTCTGGTCTGTCTCTGTTTTGGTTTGAAATGCAGTTACATGAAATGCTAGGAAGGTGTTTAAACACCATGAAAGTAGGCATCTCATACACACTGTTAGCAGATGTTACCTATCCCTCACTTCAGTGCCAGTTGCTGTCCTTCTCCATGTTAGGTCAGAGAAAAAAAGGGTTGTATGACAATGTTTTCACCTACGATGGATGGTTTTAACAGCCTTTCTTTTCATGTAACAGTAAACAAAACTAGACATGGAAAGTCTGTTTCTTAGAAATTAGCAAAAAAACACCTTACCAGTTTTATTAAAATTTGCTATTCTTTGCCTCTGCATTGCATAAGGGTCCATTAATTATCCTGCTGTTTCTGAGCATTCTTCCAAAGAACACAGTGACCACCTTTTTCAATAAAACTGCAGATTTACAATTTTCCAGTTCAGTGAATTGCTAGTGTTTAAATATATTGAAAGGCCAGTGCCAGATTGCTCTGCCTTCCTTTGTGGCAACTTACTGGGGACGGGGTGCATGAGGAGAGAAAGAAAAGGAGTAGGTAAGAAAAAAAAAAAGGGCAGACAGATATGATGACAGGAAAATCCAGAATTAGAATGACTGGAGGGACCTAAGTATCAGAGGTGGCCCTTGGTACCTCCTCAACCCTCATCTTGCTCTCAAGTGGGCACAATGAATATTACTAGGACCTTAGAAAGGGCAAGGATGGTCTTTTCTGAGAGGTATGGCTCAACACTCTGGCTGTGAGATGAGGACCGAGTTGGTGTAACTGCCTTCTGCCTCTGCCTGTTGACTTGCTGAGGGAATATCAGGAGAACAAGACATGAACTCTGCACCATGCGTCAAATCCAGGAAGACTTGACAAAGCCTTACAGAAATGCAGAATGATTCATGATTACTGTCAGGTCTGCTTGGTTGGGAAGGGGAAAGATGAGCCCATGCAGGATTTTCCTGCTGTTGTCTGCAAGTGAAAATTTGTTTTCTTCATCTGAAAAATTGCATGTTCTTCTGGCAACAGGGAAGACAGGAAGAAAAAGAGTGGGACTGAGGTAAGGTGATTTAAAAGAGAAAATTCATGGTGATCTAAATAAAAAATACCAGAAGGAAGAAGGATGGGGACTAGTGACAAAGGCAGAGCTGGGGGTTGGATTTTTGTTCCTGTAGCTTGTGATCCTGACACATAACTAAGCAAGCATTTATGGCTGCCTTTCTTGAGTATGACAAACAACCTTTCTTATAGACACAAAATAATAAAACATTCAACTCCTAAAACTCATTCTCTCCTCTCAGTACTTATGGTAACTTTCATGCTCCTGAGGGCACCTGGAGACTGCTGGCATCGGATGCTACTGGTGGGGGGACTGTCACTGCAATCTCCTGCTTACAGCTCATCTGAGTCCCAGGACACTGATTTAGAGGCAGGAAAGGACTTTGGGTGCATGGATCATCCGCCAAGAACAGTGCCTGCCTGCACCTGTTTTTACACACTGGTGGACTGGCCTAGGCACATCCTTCCTGCCTGGCCATGCTGCTGGGAATAGCAGTGCTGTGCCCACCACTATATTGATAAAAGGGCTGCAGAGACAGAAGAGAGGCCAAAAGACCTTTAAAAATTATCTCCCCAATTTTCTTCAGCTTTCTGTTTCTGAAACAGTTTCTCTGATAGCAGCCAGGAGGCTTTCAAGGCTCTCCTCTTCCTTTGTGAGGAATGTTACTGGAAACTCATCCTGGCTTGCAGTTGCAAAAGTTGAACTCTGATCTGTGTGAGGCTGAAAAAGGAGACGTCCATTTTCCCAGGCAAAGGCTTCCAAAAGCCTCTGAGGGAAGTCCTACTGCTGATATTGCATCTTCCCTTTTCCCCTTTTCTCATTATTGTGCTTCTTTTTTCCTAATATGCCACACTGCAAAGGTCTGTTCATTCCTGTGCCAAGCTGTACCTAAAGAAGACTGATTTTTGTTTTTCTTGTGTCTGGTACTTGAGAGATAAGAGTCTTATGAGCCTCACTTGGGGTTCAAAATTTCTATATGATTTTGTCATGTAAGGTGGGAATGGTGTTGCCTCATCAAAGATGACTACACTGTAAATCTGAGATGGTCACTTCTGTCTCCCTCCAGAAGCTAGAAATGCAGAGAAATAGACATATCAAGGGTGTGATGCATCAGACTTTATTCCTGTTTTAGGATGAAATTAATATCCCCCAGATGGAGCTGCTTCTTTCTGGCCACGTCAGGGTGGCTATGTTTGTAATGGGAGTCTATATTAAATTGTACCTGCAGCCCATCCTGTGTTTTAGTGTATTCTTTATAATGGAAAGGTGACACAGTTGTTTTTATTTTGCAGACATGTGAAATGAAAATCCAGTAATGTTAGTGCAGCTTCTACATGGGGAGGTGAGAACAGCATGGGAATGCCTATCAGACTGTGAACATGATGAGATACTCTCCTGAAGACTGTCAGGGAGGAGTTCCTCTGGCTGTGATACCTCTGTTCAATACGTTCATGAGGAAGCCAGGGAGTCACCTCCATGGCTGCATCTTCTTCCTGATTTGTTAGTAATGTGCATAGGTCATGAAGTAGATGGGTTACAGACACAGACAACACTGCAACCTCAGCCTTTCCATATGCTGAACTCCTCAGGAGAAGTCCTACTCATATGCTGGAAGAAAGTAGAGATACTGTGAAATTATTCTCAAGGGACACAGTGGAAAGGGAATTTGATGTAAAATGTCTTTATGATTACTTTTTATTGAAATTGCCCCACTTTATATTTATCTCTATCACACACACAAAAGATAAGGTTCCAGCAACGCTATGCGTATTTTCAGTTTGTGTTATATGTAGGAGGTTTTAATTTTGCCAAAAAACAATGTTTTCACTGAAATATTTAAAAAAAAAAAATAACATTCCTTGTCCCAGTACAAAGAAGCTGTACTGAAATCTTTTTTCTTTCACATGACACTTAAAGAAATTAATTTTGCTGCTTGCTTCGGTGAGATGAGGAGTTCATCCAAATAACTAAGCATGTCTATCTGAATATTAAATTTTGCTCTAAAACCTTGTTCGTGAAAGTCATCCTGTTGATTGTATTCTTCATTATTAAGATTCTAGCTTTATTTTTTTTTTCTAATTTTTTTTAATTTTTAATGTCACAGTAGTCTTTTCCCACATTCTTGGTATAAACATGGCAATAAATAGTTGTTTGCAAGGCACAAAAATTTATCACAAAAAAAAAAAAATACAAGGCTGGGGCTCTGCTGATGTTTGGTTATATTTCTGGGGAAGAATATGTATGCTTATTGTGAAAACGTGCCTTCAGAAAAAGCTAACCATTTGAAACTTGCAGATATAAGCCAAATTTATTTCTTCAATCCATTTTAGTGTATTTTCCAAATGTGCTAATGAGTATATTCTCCTGAATTATTCAGGTGGACTTAAAAATGTTTTCCCTCTACTTCTCCCACAGGCAGACACACACACACACACATGCACATATGCACCCACTCACATGCAAGTGCAAGTAAACGAAAATTCCATCAAGCATTTTAATCAGTGTCTGGCTTCACAGCTCAAAGTTATTTTTTGTGTAAGGAGATTAGGACTTTGATTGACTTTCTATGGCATATGGAGAATGTGAAGTACAATAAAGCATGCAAAAGGCTAGAGACCGTATAAAAGTACATCCGCAGCTTATTGCTATGTATACCATACAGCTGCAAATGAAGCACAGCTAGACACCAAGAGACATGAACAGATTCCATTATATAGGATTATAGTGACAGTCTGTGAATAAAAAAGTGGAAATTGAGACAAAAAAAACAAACAAACCAAACCAACCAACCAAAAAAACCCAACCAACCAACCAAAAAAAAGTCTTATGGAAGTCTTATGGAGTTTTAACAATTTTGTAGCTGGAAGGGTCTTCCAGTAATTTTTGGCAGGGCTGCATCTCTCTCAGGCTGAAAACAAAGATTCCTGTCTGCTTTCATAACTCAGACTATCAGCAGTGATAACTGTTTACCTACTGCAGGATCTTTCATATTTTTTCATTAATACTGTGCATTGGAAGAGTGCAAGGTGGAAGGGAGCTGAAGCTGGGAACTGTTGTAGGGCTGGTTACTGGGCACAAAGAAATTCTTCATGCTTTTTGTGTCCTCACAGCAGTCAAAATGTCAGCTTCATCGTGTTTTGCTGTACATAGAGGGTGCTCTTGCCCACTCCTCACCAGGCAGCAGGAGAAGCAGTGAAGTTGAAGCCCTTTGGCTACACAGCCCAGTGATCCAGGACTGCCACTGTCCTTCTTCCCCACAGCCTGTGAGGCCCAGTTCTGAAAGCTTTGGACATTTGGGCACCATCCAAGTTGGGATCCATCTTGCTCAGTTAAAAAAGATTTGTTGGTTTATTTAAATTATGTGTAAGACCCTGCTGTAATATGAGATTTCTCATGGAAGTGACATACGTGTCCTTAGGTAAAGTTAAGAATATCATGGCAATGTTGGTAGTACACAAACTAAAGTAATACCAATTTCCTCACAAGTGCAAGCTGCTCTATGATGCACTTGCATAGCAGAGTGGGACAAATCTTCTCATGTGGGAGAACAGTGGGCTCTTCAAAGGGTTTTTACATAAACTAATCCTGTTTGACTTTTCAAGGTTGACTAATAATGAAGATGAACAGTTGTCACAGAGAGACATGATTACTTTTTCACTTTTTCTAAATACACAAATTACAATAGTGCTGGTTTTTAGAGTATTGGTTTGTTGCTGGATTGGTTTTGTTTGTTTGATTTTTTTTGTTTTTTTTGTTTGTTTGTTTGTTTGATTTTTGTTTTGTTTTGGTTTGTTGTTGTTGTTGTTGTTGTTTTTTGTTTGCTTTGTTTTTTTTCCTGTGGTTGACAAAGATTATTTCTCCAAAATGTGGCTAATAAGTCATTTCCAGTCCCCCCATCTCCCTTGCATATACATACTGCATAAACATAATGAGTTTCCAAGCAGGAAAAATGTTTAACATCCTAAAAATGAGTTCTAAGTTTCTTTGAAGAATTCAGAAGTCTGTTGTCCTGCAGCCTTACTGAGATATGTGTACTCTTTCTGACATGCTGTGTATTATATTGCCTTGTTCAGAAGTGCAAACACTTTTTAGATAGAGAGAACCCAATAACTTTTCTGTTTGGAAGATTACTTTTGTATTGAAATTTTGACCCCACTAGAAATAGGAAGTGAGACTAATTGAACAACATTGCTTTTAAAGTGTGCCCAAAATTTAGCAGCAAAAAATATAACATAGTCTTCTTTTGTCTTCTACAGCTTTTGCACACTGGAGAGTCCTTTTTCACAATGCAGCCTCTTGCAGCCTCAGCCCATCACAGACTCCTGGTTCAGGCCCTGCAACCAGACTTTAAGAAAAAAACTGATCCTCTCAGCATGCTGTTTAGCACCCACAGTGGCTGAGTGCTCAGGTCCCCATCAGGATTAAACCATGCTGTGTTTCTTCAAACACTTGTCCAGAGCCTACAGGTCGTTGCTTCTCTGCAGGGAGGTTATTCATGCAGCGAGATGATATTTGAGGTAACCATGGATGGCAGAACTGCCTCTAAGTAAGTAAAAGCCAGTGAAACATAATAGCTCACAAGCTAATGTATGCATTGTACACAGCAGAAAGGAACAACAGGTGCTATAAATTCCTCATAAGGCTTTGGAGTAGTTGATACTCTCTTGGAAATATATTTAGGGCAACCAAGATTTGAATCTGCCTACAATTTGGGGAGGAAGCAGCTGCTAGTTTCAGACTCAGTGGATGGAGTGGAGGGGTTCCTCGAGGAAGTAGACAAAATTACTTGTTTGTAATTAAATAATAATTACAATATAATAATTATATCTATATTTATATGTATTAAGGAACATAAAGTGGAGAATGAGCATTTCCAAGCTCCTGTGGATATAATTTCAAGAGAATTTAAAGGATGTGAACCAAAAATGTCAGCCTGGTTTGTTTTTTTTCTTTTTTCCCCAGTACAAATATGGCTCTGCGGGCAGCTCTCAAATGACTGCAAGTTAAATTTTGTGTCCCTCCAGAGTAAGAAGGCAATTTCTTTGCAATTGTGTCTTGTGCAGATGGGATGGCTGTAAAAATCTTCACTCACTCATGTTAGTCACAGAAGTTATAACTGTGTCACTGAAAAACTGAACAGAGGCATATTGCTGATGGTTTTAGGTAATGCTATCTCCTCTTCCTATTTACTGGCATATCAGCCAAGGTTTTATTGGTGTCACATAGAGATTTGCTAATAACATGCAATAGGATTTTCTTTCTGGGAGGTTCTGGGTTTAGATAATTAGAATTTCTCTTTTAAATTTTATGTGCGTTGGATCCTATTAAATATTTCCTTGTAAATGTTAATACATCTCATTCTAGCATATTGATTATTATTGCTTCTCCTTTTACCACACTGAACTTTTTAATTTTTTTGAACTACATGGTAGAGTTTTATATTTCTCCTCTTTCAGCAGGTGGGTTACAGCCATGCTTGTATTTTCTTTTTATTTTTTTTTAATACTGCTAAGCAATAGTAGTAATTTGGATGAACTCTTACTCCATTTTCAGGAAGAAGAGCTGATTGAATCCAGCACAACTGGTTTGCAAATCTGAAAGCAGCTTCCTCCACTGGGGTGCTCACATGTTCATACACTCCCACACTTACAAAATGGAGAAGTGGTCAAAATAGAGAAGAGGATGACGACAATCTGTGGATGCAAGTTATACATTTCACAGCACTCCCTGGATAAAGACAGCAAAATGGGGCCATGCCAAGTCAAGACACCTAAAATTTTTTACAAACAATCTTACCTTAACATACCAGCATCCCTGTGCTTCTATTTTGACCTGATGGATTATGTATATTGACCTAGGGTCTGGGAAAGTCATCTGACATAAGCATAAATAAAATGTTAAGCTCTCTCAATTTCCATCACATGATTTGTAAGACATTTTAATCTCCTCTCTTTCAAGTGTGGATTTACTGGGGAGGTCAAGGGGTCATTAACACTTCTTCTCCTCTACCACCATTAATGGAGGCCAACCCAGCAAAGACAGGTGTTGTTGGGTTCTATGATTTCATTCACACACACACTTTTTTTATCTATTTATTTTCAGCATCCCATTTTTTTAACAATATTTGAAGTTAGCCTCGTAAATTTTCTTTAGAGACAGTCACTTTCTGGTGTTTGAGGACAAGATGTCATGAGGTACATAACAGAATAGTAAACCCAGGCTTGATCAGCTTCTGGAAATGGGGATGGGAAGAGAGGAAAAGGGGGAGCTTTTTAGGAATATATTTACAGGAGTAAACAGAAATGAAAGATAGCACTGCTCAAAGAAAATATTATATTTCAGGTCAGATGAAACCTACTAGAGTCTTCCTCTAGAGAATATGAATCTCCTTCTTCCTGACTCAGCCAGTGAAACAATCTACCAACCCTGTTTAGTGACATACAGAGGCTAAAACCTTCTATGTGATCATTATTTTCACCCAAAGCCAGGGTTACCTGACCTTCCACGTAGCTGCAGGCCATTGCCTTGTCATCTAATCTTCACTGCTAGCTCAAGGACAGCTCAGATCTTCTGCTCCCAAAATGCTCAGCCCTTAGCAGTTGGCTTGGAGAAAAAGTGAGCAGATCCCTGGCAATTTGCTGAACTGTTCTGGTCACAGTTTGGGTGGGGTTCAGCACCTGCTGACATATATCCATCACTTGTCTCATACTCAAGTCCCGCGTTGAAGCTCCTTCTTCTCACCGAAGGGATTGAAATCAAGAACACACATGCTTTCCCTGCTTTCAGTCTTTTAAATGTGACCTCTTGTCTCCTGCTCAGGTTTATTTATACACACTGGCACTTCGGTAAATGGACGGGCTATGTAAATACTGTGCTTTGATTTTAGTGGTTTGTGTAGCATCCAAAAACATGAATAAAGTACATTTAAAAAGTGCTGGAAATTGGCATTACATCTATGTTGATGCTCATTTCCGTTGCCAAGAAAAGAGCAGTTTGGCTGAAGAATCCAACAAAATCTGCTTAGTGGGTCTTCCTTGGCGAGAGCCCACAAAGCAGACTGCTTTCATACAGTACTCCTTTAATCACTGTAAAGAGGTTTCAGAGAGATTAATAATAACTAGTGCAGTTGTTACACCCACACAAAGTGACTCAAGACACACCGATGAGGCCCAGGGAGAGTCTTTACCTGTGTGGGCCACACAGACACATGCCAATATTTAGTCCAAGTTTTCTTTCAAGCAGCATGAATTATAATGTTGGAGGTAGATGATGACAGGCTTGTCAAATAATCCCCTATACTGAGACACAGCCCAATATATAACAAAGTCTTGCTAGAGCCCCATTAAAGGCTGCAGTGGAAAACTCTCTCTCTCTACTTCTCTCTTAAATATCAGCAGTGTTGATTAAAGCCAAGTAATACGTAGTCACAGCGTCAAACTATGCTGCACTAAGAGAGGACTCTGAGAGTAATGACTGCCCATTTGGTTTAAATGAATTTTCAGAGAGTCATTCCTGAGCACAGGGCTGAGGCAGCAGGTTGTTAATCAGACATGATGCAGGCAGGAGGTTAATCAGACAGTGCTGAAGTGATTTTGAGCTGCTGCTGCTCATGAGAAACTCAAGTGTGTGGATAGCCCTGGTTCTACTTCCTCTGTGGTGGCAGGTTGGACACTCATTCATGGTTTTGGCTCTTTTTGGCCTTTTATTTAACTTACATTTTGTGGGATTTATGTTGTTTCATTCCCTCTTTCTGACAGAAAAGAGCAGCTATTGGCATTTGATTAACCTCTCTGGGAAGGGAGGAGTGCTCAGGAATACACTGTCTATGAGTATGTGTCAGATACAGATTTAGCAGAGAACAATAATTCAGTAGCCATTACAGAGCAAGTTGCACCCAGTAATCAGAGTTGACTATCTAGTTCTTTTGATGGGAAAATTGCTATTGACTTCAATGGCACGGGATCAAGCTTGATATGCCCAGTGGACTGTGGAAGCCTTGGGATAGCATGCAGGACAGAAGTGAGCCAACCATAACATTAGCTATGGAAATAAAAGCCTTCCAACAAAAGAACCAGAGCTCAATTGAGGACAGTTAGGAAGTATTTGAGCTCTTCTTCCTACCTGCAATACGTCAGGAGGCCAGGCTCTGAATGAATTAATTTTGTGGCCAAAAGCAAGTGAGGCAAGAAGCCACTTTGGAGAGTAAAAGGCAAGCCCTGCTTGTTTAACCTGCTCTTCCTCTATGATGAGGTGGATGAGGCTGTGGATGTTGTCCACCTGGACTTCCATACAGCTTTTGATACTATTTCCCACAGCATTGTCCTGGAGAAACAGACAGCTTGTGGCTTGGATGGGCATATGCTTCTCTGGGTGAAAAACTGTCTGGATGTCTGGGCCCAGAGAGTGGTGGTGAATGGACTTAAATCCATTTGGCAGCTGGTCACAAGGGGTGTTCCCCAGGGCTCAGTACTGAGGCCAGTTCTGTTTAATATGTTCATCAATGAGGGAAATGAGGTCACCCTCAGCAAGTTTGCAAATGACACCAGGTTAGGTTGGACTGTCGATCTACAGACAGCAACAGCTGTTGAATGCTATGAATTTGAAGAAGCTACCTACCTCATGGCAAAAACTGTGGGACTAAGTTAATAGAACTTTGGGATGGATAGCATGTTTGGTGATGTGACTTCTGTTCTGAAAATTATTCTGACTACTGAAGGTATTTGCGCTTTTTTCAGGTTAAAAAAAAAAGGACAAAAACTATAACAAATATGTCAAGTCTGACTCTTCTTTAACTTTCTCTCTAAAAAAAAGAAAAGCAATCCTTCCTGTTCTCTTCATAGAGTTTACAGATGTCTCTGTCTGCACTGTACACAGCTATTCAGTGCATTTACAGATGGTAAGAGCAATGTTTCAATAGTCAACCTCCTATATGCACGGATATAGCCTAAAATTAACTATTAACTCACTATTTTAAATTTCAGGCTATTTGGTAGGAAAGTAGCACACAATGTGTATGATAGAGTGCATGGGTGTCTGCATTGATGGAGTGTGGGTGTGCAAACATATAGCTAATATTTTTTTCCACATTTTTATATATTGATTGAAATTGGAAGCTTCAATTACTTTGCTTGGATGCAAGTTGCCTGCTTTTCAAAATCTTATTTCTTCTGTGTCTTGTTTTGTGTACTGTGTCAGAAGCTACATGGCAGAGGATTCCAAAGAGCCTCTATGGCACAAAGGGCATTGTTGGGGAATGGCTGCACGAACACATCAGCATGGGGTGAACAAGCCAGACTGAAGGCCCATGTTCGGGCCCTGTGTACATGTGCACAAGAGGCCTGAGCCTGGTCACCTGAGTGAGTGCGTGGGGGCACGAGCAGGCATCCTTAGCTGTCCTTGAAGGCAGAACGAAGAGGATCCTGGCGGCT
>JANHFX010005645.1:8422-28705 GCA_027560015.1 Chloroceryle amazona
CCTCCCCTCCTCTCCTCTCCTCTCCTCTCCTCTCCTCTCCTCTCCTCTTTTTCTAGAATCAACATCCCAAACATATTAGTTGTACTTGTATGATACAGCTTATCATTTTAAGAACACTTCAGTTGCTGTGCAGTATCAAAGAGCATCCAATTAAATTAAGTTGGCATCAAGAAATATGTTGTGCTCCTGCAAAAGGAAACACTCTCACAACTTAGAGAGAAATCTTAATGTCAATGATCACTTTGCTTACGTATTTATCCTAATTATAAAACATTTTATTTTTTTAAGTGAATCTTACATAATATTCAAAGTATCTATTTTACATACAAATTGAAAGCTTCTCTTAAATGTCATTCTCAAACTATAATATGCAAAAATCGTAAAAGGATTCTACTATGGAATTGTAGAATGTTTCAAGATACATAGTTTGAATTTCCTTTTGTTTCCTTTAAATATTTGACCATTTATATTAAGTTATATTCTCTTGTCTCGGGGATGTATGTCTTAACTACTGGGTGCAACTTTTAATGTTCTGTCTTTATTGTTTTCTCTTTCTACGGTAGTATACAAGGAGACCAAAATTTAGTACATTAAAGAATTTAGTGTTTGCTTAATCAAGTGGTGATAATTGACAGAGCAGATAAACTGCTAAATAAAATCATTATAAAAATGTGGACAAGGTCAATTAGATGAGTAAATTGCATTTAAGAAAAAAACTGAATTAAAGAAAAAATAATAAAAAACAACTGTCTGGTTTTTACTTGCCTAAGTAGAAAATTTTAATTTTAAATGTAAAATATAAACCACTATTTACTAAGTGGTTTCATCTCGTTAGTATTACACCCCATGCATTCATTAGAATCTGTATTAAGAATATGCGTTTCTTAATACTGCTGCATTGTACAAATTTTAGATTACATTTCTGAAAGCACTTGTTCCAAAGTTCAGAAGATCACTCTGGTCTGAACTGTTTCTTCTATTAATATAAAAGCTTGGATAATTACATAGTTCAAAGTAGTAGGCCTTGAAAAATGTCAGTAACAAAACTCTTTTAAAATCCACAAAGTTTGGAGCAGTTAATGGGAGTGAATTTCATATAGCTTTTTTAGGATGGAGACATACTTCCTTTAAAGAGTAGCTTTCATCCTAACAACAGCTGTTTGAACATGAACACAATAAAGTTGTACCCTTTGAATCACAGAAAGAAGTATTAGGGATGTCTGTACATTTCATATGATCAGAAATTTAGGGGTCAAGTCAAAGAGTTTGAAGATTTTGCATCTATAATATTTTCTTTTCAGCAGCCCTTCCGTGGAGGAAAACCTTTGTGTGCATCTTGCCACTGGCTAAGCTGGTTTAACATTGGATCCTTTCTGGTTTCTGTAGTCCCAGGGTCCCAAAAGAGTACAGGACATGATACATCCATTAAAACCACTACAGATCTTTGTTGTATCAGCTTTGGATATAGTATTCAGCATCACAGCACTGGAAATTCTGTTTCATCTAAATACCTCTGGATTATCTGAAGCATAAATTCACAGAGAACAGGTGTGAACAAGGCCCTAGGAAGTCATTAAACTCATTCTATTTCCCTAATATTTCACAGAAAAATAAAGTCCACTATTTTTTTTTATTATTTTTTCCAAATGTTTACATGTCAAACTATTGTAAACTGTTACATATTTCTAGTTTCTATGTGACTTTGCATACAGTATTCTAAATGATTAAAATAATGTCTGTATAAAATAAAAATTTGCAGGAAATCTGTCTTGGATTAAATAGTATTGAGTAATTTTGTTAAGGAACTGAATGATGGAATAGATTATTTGTTTATTAAATTCAAGGTAAGAGAAAGATGGTTGATACCATCAGGTATGTTGAAGCCTGCGTTATAATTCAAAATCAGCTTGTACTTTGTTTATCTTTAAGGTCTCTTCTCTAATTTGTCAGTTCCCTAAGTAAGAACGCTTCTAAGAAAAAAATTAAAGAGCCACAAAGGATCACAAGATGGATATGACCTAAAAACTTCATGTCAATGTTTGCTTTTTATACAAAAGGCAATACTTCTAAGAAATAAATTCAGTAATCCTTTCATTTGACTTGACACTGGTCAGGCTAAGTGTGCTCTTAAACATGCCAGAGACTCTGTCATGAAAAACAACTGGCAGAGAGTGACTCATATCACACCATTATACCACTTCTTACCTTTCAGTAAAGAATTTGTGGATCTAACATGCTTGCTAGGAATTGTTCCTTTTGTGTCCTTTAGAATTGTTTTGGAAAATGATGATTTGTATGGGTCAACGTAGGACAGCCATTCTAATAACTTAGTGTATAAGAATCTTAGTTTCAAAGTCTGAAAGTGTTCTGTGGAAGTAACACTAATTACACTAATGTAAACATATGTGTGGGCTGCTATTTGTAGCCATAGGCATCTCAAGAAAGGTATATAACACTGAATAGTCTTAGGCAGAAACAAAAATATAACTGGGTGTCTAATAAAATGACTTATAAGGAGATATGTGGATAAACTGCAATAATTTACCCTAAACAAGAATTGATTGTCCTTCCATCTATCTCCCTTTCTTCTCCCTACTATTGCCCAAGTGTTTTTCAAGTAAGTAAAAATACTGCACTGTTTTGATCCAAAAAATTGGAAGAATTTCAATACTGACCATGATGAACAGGGTAGGAGGTATTGAATCTAAATTTTAGCAAGGAATCTTTGGATAAGACATGCAGAAAGTGTTCTATTATTAAAGAACAGAGTGCTAAAATGGTTTGCTAATGGAGATTATTTCCTATGTATGGAAATGCAAATTTTGACAGTTTCCTCATCTGTTATTGCTTTGTTTCAAGGTTTCTTTTCTAATTGTAGAAATTCATACTCAGTGTAGACAGTGGAAGACCCAAACTCTATTATTTTTAACTTTTTTCCAACTCTCATTTGTATATTTTATATATTTGTAAAAATAAATATATTTTATATATGTTACATATGCATGTCTACTAAGTTTAGTGTGTGTGAGATTCTATGCTTCTAAGAGAAAGTATCATAGTTGTGTTAATCTATAATATTTTTTAAAGTATTTTCTGAGTTTCAATCCCTTTTGAAGTTTGACATATGTTCAATTTCTAGGCTTCTCAATCTTGAAACTTTTAGCTTCTGCTCTTCAAGAATTACTTACAGGTGAATTTCATTTTCCAGGAAACTTGGTTCCCTTTTTGTTAATTCAAGCAATACTTTTTTGAGAAAATCAAGCTGAAATTATATCTTAGTTTTTATTAATAGTTCCCCTGTTTTTCCATTATTTTATAAGGACTTGTTTGCCCTCTCTATAACTTTCTATGATATAAATATTCTAATGTCTCAAGTTTGTAGTTTGTTATATGTATATTGAAAGAAATTAGTTAAAACTCAAAATTCATACTCGTAAAAAATTAATATGTATAGCTACTGGCCATTCAAATAGCCATATTTATGAAGTGGAAAAAAGTAGAACACACAAGCTGGTTTTACTTCAACAAACACACAGAAGCCCTTGTGTTTTATAATGGTGTTATTCATGTTAACAAAATAATGTTTTGGTGTTCATCATTATTTATTCATTTATTCAGTCATTTTATAGGTTTCAGCCTGGCAGACTTCCAGTGTTTCAGTTTAACTATTTTTTTGTCTCTCAATTACGAATCATAATAATCAGATATTCCACTGAGATATGTACTTACATGCTTTTAAAATGGAAGCTTTATGAGGTGAAGGCAGCAGAATGCCAAATGATGATTCTACCTGAAACGTCAGTACCGGTGGACCTTTGTGTTATCTTTCCTGCTAAGCTCTCCGTGCTATTTGAGCTGCAATTTAAGGACTTAAGTATGACATGGGTATCTGTAACGGTTTGACACAACTTGTTTGGAAAATATGGCAGAGGAGACATGATTTTTGATGCATGGAAAGAAAAAAAAATGTATCACCTTTTAAACAATGAAATCTTTCTGATTGTAGAGGAGATTTTGAAAAACTCTTTACAGCTTGAGGGATTTTGCATTTAACCTCAGGGGACCACCTCTGACACATTCAAATTTTGTCTGTGTGTTGACTGAAATACAATGAACCGTATATGCTTATATATAGCAGTAGGCTTTGAAAAAGATTGAAAATCAACAATGTCATAAAAAAATAATTTAATAATTTTTATATTCACTATAACTTTTATATTCACCCTGGTATCTCTGAATGTAAGATTTTTTTTTTTTTACTGTTTATGTATGTTATATACTGTGTAGGCAGAAAGCCAACATTGCTTGTTGGCATTTCTCAGAAAAGATTCTTTTCTCTCCTCAAGCTATTCATTACCAAGTTTGGAAGGTCTGCCATGAACTGTGAAAGTTTGAATTTTGAGTTGAAGTGCAAAATAATTTAAATAATGTTCCTATTACCCCCAAATTATTATACAGTTGTGTTAGAAGGGGAAAATTGCAAAAAGCAAACTGTGAGTTGATCTTCTCATTCTCATGCTTTGAAACACAGTTTGCTCTTATGTTGGCAGGTGTTACCATGAAGGTTCATGCCATCAGCATGGCTTTTTAGAGCTACATGTTTATGTAAATGTTTCACAAGTTTTCAAATATTATTTAGCTTGCTTTTTTTTTTTTTTTTTTTTTTTTTTTTTGTGATTAAGAAATTTATTCCTCATTTTTCCATACAGAATTCATCCCAGGGTTTTTTTGGTAGTGACAAATTAATTTTTGTATTTTTATTACTGCTGTGTTTAGTTATTATGCACTGATGTTGTTCCTAGGTATAAATTGTCCAACAACTCTTCAGGAGACCTGTGTGCATATATATATACATATAACAACAACTTGATTTTGCTGAGAATTGCATTCAGCTTTATAAAAACATAAAAAATGCAAGATATGAACAATGAGAAGCTTCCTTCACAAAAGAGAGAGCTTTTGAGAAAGGGTTGAATGATGCCTTTCATTTTCCCATATTCCCTTCCCCACACCCCCCCCCCCCCCCCACTTCAGATGACACCTCGTCTATAAATAATGGGTTGCTGTTGTGATATCTCCTAATGCTGTCCTCACAGATGCAAAACTGTGCCAAGATTTAAATAATTCTCACTTCCTGGAAGTGATTAACATAAGTCAACTGATTTACTTCCATCTGTCAGGTGGCAAAAGATTAACCAACAGTGCTAAAGCATGTAATTTGTGGTGGTTTGCTGTCATGAGAGGCAAACAAGGCTCCTAATTGGAAATTGACAGCTCTGGCACTCAATTTTGCTAAGCTTTTGGTTGTATTAGTTCTTGAGTCACTTTGTTCAATCTATAGCTAGTCATTAAAACACCATGAAAGTTCTCTCTGCAGGTACGTAAAGCCAGATTCTTGCCTGTGGCAGACTTAATTAAGGTAACAGCTGGATATTCAATCTTCATATAAAAAGAGGAAAATGCAAGTGTTCTTAATGCTTCTCAAAACACTGTGAAAGGAAAAGATTGCACGAGCAGAGAATGATCTTGTCATGGTGGTATTATCATACAAATAGTAAAAAAGAAATTTTAAATGTTAGAGGGGGAAAAAGAGACTCATTTGTGTCAGACATCAACTCAAACAATGACTAAACTTTAACAACATATGTAATGTGATCACACTATATGGGCAAATGGCTTCATTTCAGAACTAAACATCTGCAGGCTTGAAATTCTAGGATGTGGTTCTGAATTTAAATGAGCAAAAGATTTTTGTAATGTAATTTCATTCTAAGAAATATTTATGAAGATTATTCTCTGCAAACAAAAGTTCAAGAAATAAAATTACAACTTTGTATCATTCTAATCGGCAACTATATCATAGCTTTCCTGCTGCATAATGGCTTCCAGCTCCTGTTTGTTGCTCGTGCTGTGTCCATTGGTGTTGATGCACTTTATTTGGGCTACTGATCTCATCACCTTTCTGGGAGAAGACCTAATTCCTACCTGACCATTCCCAGGTGCTTCTGTGATTTCTAGCCCATGAATATTCATGCAGTCTTATCTATCATATGGCACTTTGTCCCCTACCTCCACTGGGATGGCAAATTTAAGGACCTCACTAGCATGCTGGCCCACAAGCATAATTAATGCTTATCTTCAGCAAACCAGGTTTTATCCCTTTCCCTCTTCAAATCTAACTTAAACCTCTTTTGATTAGCCCTGACAACTCCTATGCAAAAATCCTTCTCGCCCTTTCAGACAGGTGGACCTCATCTGTAACCAGCAGGCCTGGTGTTGTGTAAACTGATCCAAGATCAGAACCTCAGAGTTTTGCTGGTGACACCAGGTTTGGAGCCAGGAGCTGATCTGATGAGTCTTCCTGTTTCTTCCCTCATTGTTTCCTGCAACTAGAGGAATAAAAGGAGAACATTGCTTGTGCTTCTGATGCCTTGACCAGTCATCTCAAATCCCTGAAGTCTCACTTGATTGCCATTAGATTTCTTCTTGCAAAGTCAGCACTACCTACCTGAAAAAAAAAAAAAAAAAAAAGGGCTATAATCTGAGGGCCATACCAGAGTAGGAAGTTTTCTTCTCAGATCTTCCTATCTTTAACCCTGGCCCCAGGGAGACAGCAGACTTCCCTAAGAAGTAGATCTGGTATACATATCAGGCCTTCTACTCCTTTCAGAAGGGAGTCACCTATCATGATAACCCCTCTTTTTTTTCTTTGTGGAAGTGGTGATTTCAAACATAGGCCAACTTAATTTCAGCAACACTAACTCATTCTGCTTTCAGAACCTCATACCTGTTACACAAGGGCCCTTGGGAAGGTGGGATTGTTGCTGAGGGGATACATCTATTGAGCCAGGCAGGAATTTGTTGTTATTGCCTCCTCTCCTCCTGGTCACCATGTTCAGTCAGGTGGAGTCAGAAAAGGGAATCCTCCATGTTATGTATCTTATCTGACTGTTGGGCCTATCTCAGGGAAGGCACGATGCGGTTCCAGTGATCAATCTCCCTCTGCCACTCCCTGATGACTCTCAACCTACTCACATCCTGGCACCCTGTCACTAGCGGACGGGTTCCTCTACTTGGGCACGCCTCCCACAGGTGTCCTCACTGCTGCCTCCTGCACTGGTGTGAGAGCTGGGCACTGTCTGCACCCTGATACCCAGGGACTCCTCCTGGAGCTCCATCTGGGAAGCACCATCATTTGTGGTGGGTGCAGAGCTTAGAGAGGCCATGGCTTCTGATGTTTTGAAGCCATCCCTCCCTGGTCAGAGGTGGCAGAGGTTTCAGCACCGTTCCATGTGAAATGCTGCATAAACAGCCTTGTCATGCTCTGGCTGACATGCCATACTCTGTTTACCTGCTCTGGTCACAGCAATCCCAATCGCTGCATTCCCCAAAGGCTTCTTTTATGTCTTTAATGTGTGACAGGTCCACTGTGTATGCATGATATATAGCCTACCATTTTTTAACATAATATGCTTGGAAGACTGTGGATATGTCATCAGGACACATTCCTTGAAATGGAAGTAGGAGAGAGGCATAGACATTTTCTGTTTATATTGTACTTATTAGTTCTTGTATATGATTCATTATCATTAATTTTCTGTTCAAGTGGCCTGAAAACAATACTACTTGGGTCTTCTACAAGGTCATCCGCACTATTGCAAGTTCTCTTTCTGAAGTGGTGGGGTTTATTTTTACTTGTTATTGGAAGATTGGAAGCTGGAACCCTTTTTTTTTTTTTTTGATTGTCAGCATGAACAGAAGAATGGAATAGAGAATGGAAAGTTTTATACTTACGTTTCACTTACACTGCTCATTTTCAGTTGTACTTGGAATAATATATTGAATTTTCATCATCTTGTTATCAGTATTTTCTTTCATCAATTCTAGTGAGTCAGAAAAGGGCAAAAGAGTTTTTAATGAAGTTATAAAAAGATAAATTGCTTCACTTATTTAGCCACTTAAACATAACAGCAAAGATGAAAAAGAAACTACTAAATTCTAGACAGCAGTGTGAGTTATCAGTTTAGGAGTGATTCATGCAGAAGCAGTGTTGTGTAGGCAGATCAGTGGTAGATCCCGTAAGGATTCATCTTTCAGGATTGTCAATCACAATAGGCTAAAAAATATGACACCTTTTAAAAACACCTATTTAAAAAGCAATAAATGTGGGTTCCTTGTGCTACAGTAGCTGAGTCATGTAACTTCAGTGAAGTTAATAAAGGTGCAGGAAAGGTAAGGCTGTCCTATCTCTGTCAGTCTTAAATATACATTTTTTCAAATCCATGTCATCATCTTTTCTTCGGTCTTTGGTTTTACATGTTTTAATCTTTTATTGCATCTCACTCATTGCCATAAAGGGACCTTTTTTTCAACCTTATTAGGCTTTCTTAGTCAGGATTCTCACTGCTGCTCTTCTACTTGTATGAAAACACTGGGAAAGATGTGAAAATATACACAGGTGGAATTGCAGGGAGTGAGGTAAATCAAGTGTGTTAGATTCTGTACCTAGCCATCAATAAATGAAGTGGACAGATACTGTAATGGATATTGCTTAAGTTAATAAGCAAGAAAAATAGATAACAAACAGGAAGCATTGAAATACTAACAGAAAATTTAATTTTCAAGTGTACAGCTTGGAATATTGTGGCTTCCTCAGAAAAGCAGTGGCACAGAGAGAGAGTGAGAGAATAGCAAGAGGAAAATTTGTCACTTTTAGTTGATTGGAGTTGCACAGACTAAAGTGTTACTTTTTCCTTTCTTATTTCTGGTGCTATTGTTTAATTTAATGAAGGTTTTAAAAAATTGTGTCACAGAGATAGTGGCTTCTAGTGACAAACTTCTGAGGCATCTATATGAATTGTCAAATATAGCAAATAGCGTACACCATTCTGGAAGAACTGAAGGCCAGGTGGGTTGTCCTGAAGTGGTGCTAGACATCTGTATTCAGGCAACAGATTTTCACAAAATCTTGTTTCCCCCCTTTAAAAATAAATACGTATACTTCATATTGGAAATATAATTCTTGTCAGTCCAATGTGAATACGTTCAACTACTTTAGGCTGTCTAAAAAGGCACTTGGGTGCTAATGTTCAGGCAACTGAATCTCACCAAAATAGAATGTCATCTTCAGCAGGTGTTGAAAATGCTCTAAAATTAATTGAGATGACTAGATTTTTTTGTTGATGGTGGTTTTGTTGTTGTTGTGTACTTAAGAATAAAAGCTCACACAAGTTGCCATAACTGGTATCATTAAGAGTGTACTTCTGTTTATCAGGTTCTTGTCTCAAAATACATGGTATCTGAAGCCACAGAAGAGGGACTGAGGAAGTTTACCTAAGACAGTACTGGAACTTGGACTTCGGCTCTTACTTTGAAGTATGAATGACATGCAAGGTATTTTTATAGCAAATTTTATTATCAGTGGAAATTGCCATTAATTATCATGAGCAACATGATCTTCGTAAGAACAATAAATCCACAAAATTATTTGCTCTTGCAAGGACTATAAAGACTGTCATCACCAAAACACTTGTTGAAATATCTTATCCATGACCTTCTTTATTGAAGGAAAATTTGTTTGCTTCTTTTTGATAATAAGGCTATAGTTTATTTTTATTAAAGCCCAAATATATATACTAAATAAGTACTGGTCTGCAAACAGACAGAAGCTTGGAGGAGAAAGACAAACTAATTCAGAAGGAATGCACCTTTTTCTTGTTCTGATTGCAGGAGTGCCTAACATATTTGATACACCTTTATTTGAACCTAATTCATTATCTTGGTAACAACTTTAGAATATATTAAGTATCTGGAAATCTTGGGTCAAGTTCCTTAGATGACATTTACCAAATAGATTTGGTTCCAAATATTTAATATTATGTGGAACAGCAAATGGTTAATGGAAACTATTACTGAGATATTTATTTTAGAAGAACATCCAGAAATTTCCTCTTATTTTTTAAACCTTTTATACCTTAATAACAATCTCAGGTTATATTTTTTACTTTTTGGTATTTTCAGTATGTGTTGCATTTGCACATAAACATTTGGGAAAACAAGTTATGAAAAAAATGTGCTTATGTAATGATTTCTTTACCTGTAACCTACTCAAGGAACCTAAAGTGAGAGTGAGTAGTACTAGTCTTGTGGAATGAAATGTATAAGTTTTTTCATTAAACAGAATAACATGAATATAACATGAGACAATCTTGTTTCTCATTATGTTGGGATTGTTAAAGTTTCAACATTGTGTCTAGCTTCATCCATGTTAAATGAAGGCAAGAAACCATTCAGCTACCCAACTCTCTAGTGATTCAGTTATCTCACTTGCTGAGTGTGTCTTATGATCTTTTTAAAGATTTCTAAATGATAAGGTCATTTGCATTGCTTCTCATAAGAATTTTTGAACTGTCCAGGATCAATAATATTTTGTTTTTATAGAGACAGTGATCAGAAGAAATCAGTGGTTGATTGTGGTAAACAAAAGCATAGTGGGGAAAAAGCTTTCATTAGTATAAGATAATACTATTTTCTATTCTCAGTATTGCTGTTTGTGTGCAAAATGAAGACTTGGTCAAAATGTAGTTTTATCAGTGTTCTTTAATAGACAATTGAAAATTAAAAAATAATTAATAACATTTAGTTATATTGATGATGGATGAAGTTAAAAAGCATTGAAAATTCTATTTTAATGTTCACTAAAAAATCAGGTACTTACTGGTATTTTGTTTTTTTTATCTAATCCATATGCTCTGAGTATGATAACACAGAGAAAGGAAAAAGAAAATGTGATAGAGATTATTATTATATGGGGATTTGAATAATGTACTGGTATGGTTTTATGTTCATTTGCAATGTTGGGGTTTTTTTTGCTTATTCCAGATATGCTTGTTTTAAGGGAAGAAACTAAGTTAAACTCTTGATCTGAGAAAGAAGGGTGAAAAGAGGGTGATGGCTTCTGTTTAATGGTCAAACTGAGAATTAGATAGCTGATCAGAACCGAAGAACATAACGTAATGCTCATTTGCTTTTTACAGAAATATCAGCTGGAACAGGCTTTAATGTAGTGTTATTGGTACTGCACAGCACAGAGCAGAGAAGCAGTATTGTCAAGTAACATCTTCGAGCATTTGCCATAATGCAACAGAGACAGATAAGAACTCTTAATTTTTTAAGACATTTTTTCTTTGTTTTTGCTCTTTTTTACTGTAATTCTATAGAATTTTTACCTTTGGCAACAATCTCAGAAGAGAAACAAAACAATCAGATGGGAATGGTTACCTTGATTTTATTTGTAGCTGTTGCTCTGATTCAATCTTCTGTTATGTATGGACCACAGGATTCAGTATTGATGATATAGTACTTGTATGTTTTGCTGTGTGCCATAACTGGCAATAGGAAATTATTCTTTCACCTATTGTTAATGTACTGTTAGGAGGAAAATATTTTGTTATCCATGAATATTGTCAAGTTTCACTCAATTCTACATCAACTTGCATCAATTATTCCTCAGTTTGGTGGAATGGCTTACAAAAATATTTCTTTCACCACAGGACAAGTTATGTGTCGAGACAGAGAAATATTTGATAATTTTTCTAAAGATAAGCTGCAAGAAATGAAGAATTGTGGGGGTTTATTTTTTACATTTTACATTGGTGTATCAGAATACTTAGTGTAATTTTAATCTGCTTTTCTTCTTTCTTGTCAGTTTAACTCAGACCTTTAATTTTATTTAAATGTCTGCTTTGTGCTGCCTCCATTTCTGATCTGTAGTAAAATTAATAAATATGTCCCTATGTTGTTTTTGAGTAAGGAAAACCATAAACATTTGTGAACACTGTAAGCCAATAATTCTTTCTCCATAGCGGAGACAGTGACTGTTGACATTACTATGTGTACTTACAGCAATTTCTATATTATGACAGGAAAATGTTTCTTCTCTGATTAATTGTTTCAGTTTTTTAGGATGCTAACATTAGTGTGTCCCTGTGTGTTCTTTCTCTTTACCCTGTTCAGTTCAGGTCATACTTTCTGTACCTTTCTGTGTGTCAAAGTAAAAATTAGAAAAGGTTAGAACTAGTGATAGGCTAAAATACATAGAAATAATTTTAATAGTTATTGAATTTAAAGCTATGAATACAGGATTTACATTTGGACTCTGATTTCAGGATAAGTTCTACAGCACATTAACTCATTTTCAACACTTAGTGCTTTAATGGAGTATTTCTCTCCTGGTCTTGCTAACACTGCTTTACATAATGTTTACATATATGAATGATCACAAGCTGTTGGATTTTTGCTTGTTTTGGTCTTTTTTTGTGTTTTTTGTTTGTTAGTTTGTTTGTTTGTTTGTGGGTTTTTTTTCACTGATATCCAATCCTATGGGAATGGCTGGAATGTAGCTGTCGATGGCTACAAGCTGTTCAGAAGGGACAGGAGGGGAGGAAGGGTGGAGTTGTCCTCTATGTTAAGAAATGGATGGAGTGTGAAGAACTATCTCTAAAGAATAGCCATAAGCAAGTCAAAAGCTTATGGGTAGGAACTAAAGACTGAGACAACAAGGGAAACCCTGTGTTCAGTGTCTACTACAGGCTCCTCATTCAATGGGAGCCTACTGATGAAGCATTCTTAATCCAGCTACAGAAGGCATCATGCTCACAGGCTCTTGTCCTGCTGGGAGACTTCAACCTCCTGACATTTGCTGGGAAAGTAGCACAGCAAGCTGTAGGCAACCCAGGAGGCTCCTGGTGTGCATCAAGGATAACTTCTTAGGACAAGAAATAGACACCCCTACCCCAGGGGATGCAATACTGGATCTGTCTGTCACCAATGCAGGCAAGCTCATCAGGCATGTCAAGACTGGAGGCATCCTGGGCTGCAGTGATCACATACTGTTGGAATTTGCAGTACTAAGGGACATGAGTCAGACAAGGAGCATAGTTAGGACCCTGAATTTCAGGAAAGTAAAATTCCAGCTCCTTAAGGAGTTAGTCAGTAGGACACCCTGGGGAATGATTCTCGGGGACAAGTCAGGAGAACAGAGATGGCAGATCTTTAAGAACACTTTCCATAGAGTGCAAGAGCTCTCAATCCCCAGGTATAAGAAATCAAGCAAGGAAGGGAAGCGACCAGTATGGCTGAGTTGAGGCCTGCTGGTTAGACTGAAGGGCAAGAAGGAGCTGCACAGACAGTGGAAGCAGGGACAGGTATCTTGTGGAGAGCACAGAGATGCTGCGTGGTTGTGTAGGGATGAGATCAGGAAGGCCAGGGCACGGCTGGAGTTGAACTTGAAGAATAGCAGGAAGGACTTCTACAGGTATGTCAATGAGAAAAAGAAGGTTAAAGAAAATGTACACATCCCCCCCTGCCCCCAGTGAGCAATAATAGCAAGCTGGTAACAACAGATGAGGAGAAGGCTGAGGTTCTCAACAACATTGTTTCCTCAGTCTTCACTGGAGACATCTCTCCCCACACCTCCTGTGTTGAAGGACCACAAGGTGTGGACCAGGGGGACAAAGACCCTCCCACTGTATGTGAAGATCAGGTTTGTGATCACCTGTGGAATCTAAACATACATAAATATATGGGACCAGATGAAAAACATCCCAGAGCCCCGAGAAAATTGGCTGATGTAGTTAAATATTTGAACAGTTCTCTCAGTCAGTTAAGTCCCTGGTGATAGGAAGAAGGGACACATTACACCCATTTTTAAAAGGGGTAAAAAGGAGGACCCTGGGAACTAACAAATACTACACAACTGCTCTGTGCCTGGAAAGATCATGGAGCAGGTCCTCTTAGAAGTTCTGATAAGGCACATGGAGGATAGGGTTGTGATGCGAGACAGCATGGCTTCACTGCCTGACCAACCTAGCGGGTTTCTACAATGGTGTGACTACATCAGTGGACTAGAGAAGAGCTATAGATGTCATGTCTGGACTTCTGTAAGGCCTTTAACGCGGTCCAACACAACATCCTTCTCTTCAAATTTGAGAGATATGGATTTGATTGGTGGACTCTTCAATGGATAAGGAATTGGTCAGATGGTCGCATCCATAGGGTCGTGATCAATGACTCAATATCCAGATGGAGATTGGTGACAAGTGGTGTCCCTCAGTGTTCCATACTGGGACCTATACTGTTTAATATCTTCATCAATGATATAGACAGTGGAATTGAGTGCATCAACATCAAGTTTGCATATTGCACCAAGCTGAATTGTGTAAATTCTGCTACAGGAAAACATCCCTTTGCAAGGTTCTGATGTCAAAGACAAAATGGTGAGATAAAGAAATCCAATCATTGAGCTGAACGATTACTAAATTTAGGACAGAATTCCATATCAGTACTTATGTGCTCAATTCCCAATAATTTCAATGAAGGGGTGAGAGGGAGGAAAACACGAAGTACCAAGTCTTTTATGATAACCGTCTCCACAGAGAGACTTGTGACCTTTGCTGTGTTAAACATCTAAGTTCAGTACTCATTAAGGAAGGCAGAATGAAGGGGTTGCTTAGCTTGAAGAAGAGAGGAGGGATGATATTATAAAACATGCTCAAAACTGATTAAGAAAAAGAAGAGAATAATTGTGCCCATAGCTGATTGGAAAAGAAATGATAGGTTTAAACTGCAGTGAGGAACCTTTAAGTTGGGTGCAAGGAATATTACTGCTTCCTTACAGTAGTGATTGTAAGGCAGTGGTCAAGTAAGTGTTTTTAAGATTATGCTATGATGTTTCTGATCATCAGAATGCTAATAGGTACAGTTGATCCTGCCTTAAAATAGGTTCGTGGTCTACATTAGTCTTGATGTTTCTTGTAGTCATGGTAGTTTAGCCACTATTGAAATGTCAAAATAAAACCCAACACTATGAAGAACCTAGTTAACCTAGATAATAGCAAATATTGCATTTCTTAACATCACAGGGAGATTTACTCTGGAAGGGACCTCTGGAGATTATGTAGCATAACCCTCCATTGAAAACAGGACCCTTAAATCAGATTATTCAGAGATCTCTTAAGCCAAATCTTGAACATTTTGCAGCAGGAGAGGTTGCATCAGTCCTCTGGGCTACCCATCCCAGGGTTTAGTTATTTTCATGGTAAATATATATTTTTTTTTTTCTTATATGCAAATTTACCCTGAATCAACTCGTGCTCATTGCCTCTTGTCCTGTCACTGTCCATTCTTGTGGAAAGGGAATCTCTATCTTCTCTGTAACTACTTCTCAAATTTTGAAAGGGGAGTGATAAGATTGCTGTTGTTGCTGCATTTCTATTGAAGTCTGCATTTCTATTGAAGAGATAAAAACAACTGAAGTTTGGCATGTATCTGACCTCCCCTGAGGTCTCTTGCTAGTTTGGCTTTATTCTCAATACAAAAGAAACAAACCCAGAGACCCAGAAAACTAAACCCACTTTGCAGCATATGTGGCATGCATACCAGTGTGCCTATTCCTATCTTCTCTACAGGCCAGGAGACTGGGAGATCTGTTTTCATGTTTCTCGGTATGGTCGGAGTCTTGACTTCTCAGCAGAACACCTCAGACTCACTGAGTATCCTCTTGCTTAAGCACTTGCTAGGATGCTACTATTGGTAATGAGAGAGGTGTTCTAGCCTACAGTCAGGACTCACAATCAGCTTTCAATGGAGTGTGGCAGAGAGTAAGTTTCTAAGAGATTCAGCTACTTATAATCATTAAATAACATTTTTTATATGTGGCATTTTATATTAGAATGATAGCATTGTGCTTTGATACTCATTGTTATGTTCTATATTGTCTTTTATGAGTACAAGAAAACAAGGGAGCAGAGAAAGAAATCCCTAACCCTGATTACTATTCATAGATCAAATGGAATACAGTAGAGATATCCTAAGGTACCTTTAAGATTATGTAAAGCATGATTGTAGTTCTAAACTGGTTTTACAGTAGTTATAGTTTCAGTTGAATAACTTGTACCTTATGCCATTATCAGAGGGACTTGTACAAAATTTTTGGGGGGATAGTATTTAGTTATAGTTTTTGTAAGAATTTAAAGAACATAACAGGCAATATTTATCAGATCATTTAAAATGTCCAAAACTAGCTGGTTGATCCTGATTTTATTTTTTTCTCTAATATATCACTTCAGTAATTAAGAACTGAGTTTCAGCTCATATGTTGTTGATATATAAACTGATTTTACAAAATGAACATGTTTAAGAATAATTCCTAGCCTTCAGTATTGAAGAATCAGTGAACACAAGTGACATGAGCTCTGTTTTCATAAACTGTTGTAATTGATTTCCACTTCTTGAACACTGCTCTAAACTGTAACTATCATGAGGAACTAGCTAAAATCTACTCTGTAGCTGAAAAGCCAGACTTCCCTCCATCTCACTTTAACTTTAGCTGAACTGCCACAACCCTTGACATTTTATATGCATTGAATATTTTATCATTCTGTTCCTATGGATATGTTTTGTTTAGACATAATCCAAAGTAGCAGATCCAGAAATAGAAGAGTTTTATTTTATTTTAAAGTTGACTTGCTGTGTCACACCTCATTTATCATGCCATTCTGTGTCTCATAAACAACCAAATACAATGATATGCTTCATAAAATATGATATATGCCTCCAAGACTCTTTACAGGTTGTTTTGATTTCTAATGGCAATACATGTTCATGTCCTTCTTTATATTCCCCTGGTGGATCTTTGTTTAGCATTTCTGGAAATAGATAAATAGTGAATGGCAATTAATATTTGTGATACGCATTCTGTGTCTTGCAGAAATACGTATCAACTTGTAAGTCTTGGATTTTACTGCTTTGTTTGTTTGTTGGGTTTTGGTGACCAAATTATAAGTCATGTTAAAACTACCATGATTTTTAGAAGGTAGGTACTTAATATTTCTGAAAGGCAAGCTACTTGGGTCACAAACACTTTATTCAGATTTTCTGTTTACTTATGATAATCTCGGGCACTTATATATGACACACAACTTTGACAGGACAGCTATAATGAAAAACACTGATCAGCTGAAAACAATTTTTTGTCTTTGTAAACAAACAGGTGACCTACAGCATAAATCCTTCTTTCTGTTCATGCAGGCTACTTTCAGTTGCATCAGAAATGAATATAATATGGTTTCAGAAATGCTGTCAGCTGCTTAGTCTTTATGCTGACAGCATGCAGAATTGGAGCCTATGAAGGAAGGATCCTACTGCTTTGAATGAGAAAAATTACTTTCTTAGGTACAAGAGCAGACAAAAGAAGTAAACATTCTGAACCTAATTCAAACTTCATTGATGTCAATGAATTTCTTTCTCTCGACTTCTGTAAGTTCTGAACAAAGTCCTAAGGGAACAAAAGGACAATAAATGTATTGGCATTAACACTAATCTTACTTAAACACTATAGATTACACTTGTCTGACATTCAACCCATAATTACATAAATCTGCTCCACTTATTTGTTGTCATTTTTATAGTTGTTTTATTCACTTAGAAAACAAACAAACCCACAATATTCTGTTTACTTTAGTATGTAAGAGATCTGAGTGCTTAAGAAGTGTATTTACATTCATTGTTGCCCGTAAAGATAGCATTTGTGTGCAAACTCAGTGAGAGGTATGATAAAGCCAACATCCGTTCTCAGATGATAAGAAAATATCATTCCTAAATCTGTTTCATAGGCCAATTAAAAAAAAAACAAAACAAAACCACCAACTGAGAAAGAAGGAAGGTAAGGATACTTGATTGCAGATTCCCAGAGGCAAAGTAATATATGGACTGAGCATGGGGAAGCCATGGGGAAGAGAATTCCAATCAAACAGCTACAATGTGATAAGCCAGATATATATGATCAAAAACAGTTTTAACTTTAGGAAACTAAAAAGAAAATGGAAAAATTAAGAAAGTGATAGAAGTATACAATTTAAGTCCCATATCATGAAAAGGAAAAGAGATAGAAATAGAGGCAGCAACATTTGGCGGGTTAACAAAAAGCAGTATTGCCTGTACCTTCATTTCAGCAGTCTGTTTTACTCCTCAAATAGTTGCTTTTTTGTTTGTTTGTTTGTGTGTTTAAAACTAATCTAGAAAATATAGTTCTCAATCACTCCAGGTTTCTAAGTGTTCAGCATGAATTTTGATTTGACTGTTTTCATTTCTGAGCTGTGCATTTGAGTGTGGCTCTGTGATGAATAATAGATGATTTTTAAGGGAGAGGTGGAAACAGGGAGGAGAGATGCTGGATTCTCTTTCTCTGACACAAACAGAAAATGCAGATAAATAATAAATACAATTTTTATGGTCCTTGTGAATTTTCTGCTCATAAGGGATGTTTTCCATGGATGAGACATTGTGATTCTGGTGATAGATTTCTTGAGGTGAGCAACATGTTGAAGATCCTGCCTAGCACCTCTGAGTATACCTTATTCAAGGCAAATTATAAACTTGTAAAAGGTGATTCTTCATAACTGCAGCTTGGTAGACTTTAGACCACTTTGCTTTTTTTCTAAACCTAGTTCTAAACAGAAGACATAAATGCGTGTAATATGAAAGTTCAGAAGAAATCTTTCTCCTAGAACTTGTGTTTGCTCCCTAGCATTTCTGACTATGGACCTGCAGTATAACAGTCTGAATGAAGTTACAGCTTCAGAAATCTTTCAAACAAACAAATCTAAGGAGTTCTAGATAAACCTGAGAGGTCCAAATTCTGCAAAACCATATCCTATTATCAATACTTCACCTAACCCCACCATGGTATTAGAACCATCTGAAAGCAGTGAGGTGCCTGTACTTGTTACTACTTTGAGCCAGCTGCAGAACTCAGGCACTAGAACTAGGTTGTGTGCAGGAGGCATGCTGCTTGAATGACATGGGCAACATAAACATTTAGCTCCTGACTTTCCTGACAAAAAGGGAGTGTGCTGTCAGGATAGAGGTTCTCTATACCCAGACTTGAGCTATAGGGCACCAGTTATGTTTTAGAGTGTTAGTGGTCCAATTCTTGCAGCTTTTATCGTGTGAATATAGCATGATACTTCCATGTGTAATAAACATTTTCATTAATAGAAGAAAAATTACTGCCCATGCTGTTGCAATTAAGAAATTAAACTTTCCCATTTCAGTTGTATACAAAGCCATCTAGTGAAACACTTAGCCCCAAACACTTCAGTCCTGTTGTTAACAATCTTAAATGTTATATTTGCTAGAATTGGCAATATGCGTGTCATTACTATACAAGTTAAAAAGCTGAGATATCCCATCTGAGTCTTGGAAAGGAAAGTATTACTTAATAGCTAAGTATACCAGTATGAAATGAACAGGGGATCAATTTATAAGTGAAACTAGAAAAAAAAAAGCTAATAGTTTTTGCAGATTGCTTTATTATAACACCTGGCATACCACTTCTGGCAAAGGATAAAAGGAACATTCAGAAGAAAACATGAACAGAAGAGCCTAGTGTTGAATGCTATATGTAGATTTGTGGCAGTGGATGCAGGAAAAAAAGCTCAAATCTTATTTTAGAAAAATACAGATGGTGTTTTTACAAGTTTGTTTCTAACTCCTAGTGCAAAAATATGATAATAGTGTGAGAAACACTTTTGGAAAAATCACACTGAAAACTTCCCTATCAGTGTGAAATATCTGAAAAGCAATATCTATGAAGAGGAAAAAAGGTTATTTCAGCAGAATTTTAGGTAGGTGAAATTAAAAGCCTTTTGAGAGGATAACCATGGTGAAATGATATAGTATTTCTGACAGAAATTACCTGATGTGAATGCACCTTTTGTCATTTGAGATTATTTTTAAGGTATAGAAATGTTATTTGAGCACAGGCTATCTGAGAACAAACTTCCTGCTGTACTTTGGTTTTTTACTGTGAAGTAGCTAACATGGTTGGGGACATACAAGAGAATGTACCGCAGAAATTTTTTAGACAAGTCTGAGAGTAAATTGTTATTGAAAATCCCATTGGTGGACTGTTCAGCATATCTTTCTAAAATGGCAAAGTCACACAAAAGCCAGGGTGTGCTTGCAGCCCAGAGGGCCAATTGCATCTGGACTGCATCAAAAGAAGTGTGGCCAGCAGATCGAGAGAAGTGATTCTGCCACTCTACTCTGCTCTGGTGAGACCTCACCTAGAATACTGCGTCCAGCTCTGGAGCCCTCAGCACAGGAAGGAAATGAACCTGATGGAGCAGGTCCGGAGGAGGGTCACAAAGATGATCAGGGGTCTGGAGCACCTCTCCTATGAGGACAGGCTGAGGGAGCTGGGATTGTTCAGCCTGGAGAAGA
>JANHFX010005645.1:32896-49887 GCA_027560015.1 Chloroceryle amazona
AGGAAGAGATGCAGCAACTAGTAACCACATGGCCAAAGGCTACTTCAGAAATGCAACTTCATATCTCTGCCAACTTCAAATGGAAGCATTTGTGAGGAAAAAAAGGAGCCTAAACATCCACAGAAAAATGTGAGAGTTTATACATTCAGCACCCTGCAGAGAGAGATATTTTTTCATCTATCAGTGCAATTGCCCAAATATGTATTTGTAATGATTAGAATTATCTATTAGATATTAGACATATATATTAGTTATATTAGAATCTATTAGATTAATAGAACAAATTGAAAAAACAATTTTGCAACAGTAACAGTAAAAAAAAATCCAAAACATGGGAGTGGGAAAACTGAAAAAATATTTAATTTTTAATATGCCAAGCTGAAAGACCTTGATGACAGTTTGAAGTAACATCTTCTAATGTGCAAGAATTTTTAGGGATAAAATTATTTAAAAAAAAATACTAAGGAAAAGATTAAAGCATTTAATAGTTACAAAGAGAATTTAAGTGAAAACCAGAATGGCATCAATTCTTTGGCTAATTAGCTTCTGTTTTACTTGATGATGGTAAAGAAATGTTTGTTCTTGATAACCACTACTTTGTATCCCAGCAGCATTATACAGACTGCTAAGACTCTTAAAAATCAAAGGCTTCAAGTGTACAAACAACTACATCTTTTCATTTTTTTGTCTCTTAAGTTAGTTTAATACATGTTTTGGAGTTGTTTGGAACTGTTTAAACTGCTGCTTTCCTGTGTTCTTACCAGACTTAGACTCCACAATAGACTGATACACCAAGTTTCTTCTGTTGTGTAAGCTATGCCCTGATTTTTCTCCAGTGCTGTACAAGTGTTACTCGACCATCAGCATGAACTGGCATCTGTTGTCATGCAAACCTTGATATAAAGCCAGCTCAGTCAAGATGGAAACCTCAGAGACAAATGACCAAAAGCAAGACTGCATAGAAGTTGTGAATGTATTGTTTTGTTTTGTTTATTTCTCAAAACCTTTTTTTTTTAACACTTAGGCCAAATTTTCATGGGAGCCATGATGTGAATATTCTGTGCCATGTTTAAAATTCTGGAATGTAAGGCCATCTTTGTTTAAAGGGTCAAATTTTCTATAGAGTGTTGGGGTTTTTTTTAACATAAACCTGTCTTTTTTCACCATATTTTGCACTTCTTTTGCACTGACTCATTAAGTTGAAATCTTACTGTGCTGTGTTTTCTTAATACTTAAGTAGAGAAAGAACATATTTACCCATAAAGTAGCACTAATATGATAATTCTTAATGTTTCTGAATTCTTAAACAAATTAATGCTAACACTAACCTAACACTAAGATAAATTTAATATGAACTTTCAGTGACAAAAAGTTGTATGACCAATTACATTAGTGAATTTTTATTGCATTTTTCAACACTATTAAAACATCAGTTAAAAGCAGAAGAAGCTGTGTGCATTTTTTCATCCATCACATATTCTGCAATACACTCTAATGTAGTAATGATTTACTTTGGCTTCACAGAGGTAGGAAAAACAAAGAGGCAAAGGTAAGTGATCTATTGGCAAAGTAAATTTGTGTGTATATGTAATATTTGATCTAAATTATTCATGTAAAGGCTAATCTTTGTTTTCAGAGTAATTTCAAAAACATATTATAATTGCATTGGGTATTTGATTAAAACCAGCAATTGAATAGTACACCACAGAAAAATAATGAAATCATAGAACAATCCATTAAATTTCACCTATTTTACTGACTGTGCCAAAGCTATTTTTTACAGGAGAGTAGAATTGGAACACAATGTATTATCTACTGCAGATAAAACTACAAAAATAGAGAGTCTGAGGTAAATCTCTTGACAATAATGCCAGACAGGAAAAATGGATCCTCTCCAAAAAATACTACAGAAGTTAGTTAGCTGTATATCAGATGTCAGTTAGCACATTCAGTGCTCATTGCCAAAAGAAAACCTTAAGTAAAAGACAGCAGCATTTTTCATTATTTAGTAAGCAAACAAACGGAACAAACAAGCTATTCAACATATGCACAAAGCATTGTGCAGAGACATCTGGATTGTATTTGGATATGTAATTGAATAAAGATTTCAAATATAAACAAAGATTCTCCTTTATTGCTTATTTAGATTGAAGTAGGTATGGCTAATCTATTCACTGAAACAACTTAAATGACTCTTTCTTTTGTTCTATAAGGAGAATATAGTTTAATTAAATTTTCTGTTAATTGAAGTAGCAAGAATATGGTGAACAAACAGAAACACAGAATGCTTTGGGTTGGAAAGGACCTTTTAAGGTCATCTAGTCCAACCCCTCTGCCACGATCAGGGACATCTTCAACTAGCTCAAGTTGCTCAGAGCCATGTCCAGACTGACCTTGAATTTTTCCAGATATGAGGCTTGTACCACCTCTCTGGGCTCACCTGTTTCAATGTTTCATCACCCTCACTGTAAAAAAATTTCTTCTTCTATCTAGTCTGAATCTCTTCTCTTTTAGTTTAAAACCATCAGCCCTTGTCCTGTCTCAACAGGTCTTGACTAAAAAGATTACCCCCATCTTTCATATAGGCCCCTTTTAAGTACTGAAAGGCTGCAATAGGGTCTCCCCAGAGCCTCTCTTCTCGTGGCTGAACAACCTGAACACTCTCAGCCCTTCTTTGTAGGCGAGGTGATCCAGTATTCTGATCATTTTTGTGCCTCTTAGACTCATCTGAGTAGTTTATTACAGACATTTGATTTTGAGAATTTGTAATATTTGTTTCTCGTTTGAAAAGTATTGTATGTTACCTAGCTTACTGAATATGATTTATCTTTTTTTTTTTTTTTTTTTTTAATTATATGATGTAATAATGACTGAGGAGGAAGTCTCAATACATTATTTTGGTTTGGTCACTTTGTTGCGAGCAGCATTTAACTTAAAATGTCAGCCTTTCTACTTTAGGTGACTAATATCAAGTTGGATGTAATAACCAACTAGGTTGCACTGCTGATGCTACCAAAAATAGGCAATTTAATCAAATTCTTTTGACTGTGAATCTGCTGTAGGTCAACAAAGATTCTTGTTGTTATTTTCTGAGTTTTACAGGGAGTATTCTTTAGATGCAGCAGCACTGATTATTGCAAATGCAGTGTATGTAGGCTGAGGTCAATCATTTGCCATGGGGATGTATTTAACATAATCTTTCATGTCTTGGTCTTGATAAGAAAAAGCATTTTATTGTGTGCATATCCCCTAGATTAGAAACTACAGATTTTGCCTCCTGCCAGACAGAAAGAAGAAATATGAGTTTTGAAATTCTATCTACTTTATCTCAGTCTCAAGGTTTAGGGTCAGGGCCGTCTGCTAAACACTCTCTGTTAACCCCTCTCCCTCCCACAGGGGATGAGAAAGGGAATAAGGGACAGAGACTTACTGGTTAGAAAAGGAAACTAGAACTGCTTTAATGAAAATTAAAATAATAATGAAATGGAACATATGCATAATCAGTATTGAACCCAACCCCTCAGTGGCAATTACTTCACTGTCACCATTGCAACTGTGGAACAGGTACTAGGGTCCCGGGATGTACTTAGTGGCAAATGGGAACCATGTCAGGAGTTGGATTCTGGTACTGAATTCAGGAACACATGGATCAGGATTGCAGGCAGAATGAACAGAATCCTCCTTGGATGCCTGCCACTGAAGAAGAGAGGAAGAAGAAGTCAAAGCTTGACCCTCATGATCCCTCAGCATTATATTGAATATAATGTCTAAGGGATGGAATACCTTGTTGGTCAGTTTAGGGTCACTTGTCCTGTCCTCTTCTCCCCGCAGGTGTAGCCTTTTGCTTTCTGCACCGCCCTGCAATGTAGTACACAAGACCCAGCAGTGACCTTGGTCTGCACACCAATCATTGGCACTAACTCTAAATGTGGAGTTCTATCACTGCCAGCAGCAGACACTGCCTGTGAAAACAGGCTGCTAACTTCAGACAGTGCAGTGAGTTAGAAGAGACTAAGCTGAAAAGTAAAGTCACTGAACAGTATTATTTCTGTTCTCACTCAAACCAGGACACTCAGTTCCACCAAGAACTGGCATCATTTCACAGAAAAGGGTCACTTAAAGTTTTGATGGCCTATAGAAAGTTCAACAAACCAACTGCATTGAAGTATCACACACTTTACATTTTGCTTTGTATTTGAAGCTGTCTGCAAGAAGATCCCAGGTGTACAAATCTGTCCAATGCATTTCCATTAGCTGGTAAGTACAGAAATGCAGTGCCATTGAAAGTGTACAGAAGGACAGTGAGGTTGATGTTTAGTTTTTTCAATGAGGTATAGCTGTACAGGTGCAATGTTTTCATTATGTAGAAGTTTAACTAAAATGACCTCAGTGGGACTGGCTGTAAACTGGAATTAACTGAGTTCCATCCACGTGTCTGCCAGCAGCCTGCTCACCTGGTCTGCTCGAGATCACTTGCTGAGTCCCTTCTCTCTGTTAACCTTTTTATACCATAGACTTTTCTCATAATGTTTGTATAGTTCCTAAGGTGAAAGGATCTTGAGCTTCACAGGGCTTCTTACAAGCTACTGTAAAGAACATAATGTGATTGCCACAGCATTAAAATGTTAATCTGACTTGCAAAGATGTCCTAAGAATTCACTGGTGAAATATCAAGCATAGAGTTGTCTCCCTCAAACTGAAGTGAGAGGAGGAATGTGTTTTACCTGGAGTATTATTTTGATGACTAAGTATAGTTTTAGAAGGCTGGCAGGAAATTATTCTACTTGATCATGGTAATTAACATTGCACATGATTTGATAAATTAAACATCTTTTGCGTTGTAACATTCAGAGTAAATGAACATCATAGTTAATTTTCGGAAGACTCTAAAAGATATAAATTTCAAGTGCTATTTTATGACACTGAGCAAAGGAAGCAAAGCAAAAATAAAACAACAGAGTTGTAAGTTGTTTCTTAACAGCTGCATATGGAAAACTTGTCCTTTCTCACAAAATGCATGATGACATATGAAAATTGACCATGCTCGCGTTTACATCCACTGCTAACACGTGCATTTGCTAGTTTAGGAGAAAAGCTGTTTGTTAAGTTTTGTCTAGAATATTGACTCTATTTATGTATCCATTAAGTGCAGCATGGAAAAGAGAGCAAAGAAGCAATAACATACAATCATTTTAAGCACCAGAATGTTCTCAAGCTTAAACCTGCCAGAAGTGCCTTTTTGGTTCTAAAACTCCAATTTCCATTTGCAAACTTGCTTCAATGAATGAAAAGGCTGGATTGAATGTTTTCTTTCTGTGAACATGTCTGTTATATCCATGGAGCTGCACAGTGTTGAGAGAGTTTGCCTCAGTTTTACTTAGAAACAATAGACGTTCTTCCTAGGGTGCTCTCTTCTCTCACCCCTTAATGAATGACTGTCCTTCCATTTTTCTACACCATGGCACCTTTTAGAGAATGACTAAATTAGTATTATGTATTTTTAATGAAATGTATGTTTTCATACAGATACATTAGTTAGGTATATTTGAAACTGTGTCCCTGAAAGTTTTCATACTTGATGCTCTCTTAAAAATATTAATTTAAGAAGGTTATACGTACTTTTTTTGACAAATGAAGTTATGACAATATAGGATAGTTACTGGTGCCTAGTTGGGAGGTAAAAGCCTTAACCCATTACAGATTACAAGACAAAGAATAGAAATGCTTCATTTAATGCGAAAGACTCAAAATAGAGGTCATTCATAACATTTCAAATTTTGAAATGGCATTGTTTTATAATGCTCCTGTCAGAAAGCATCACAAATGGATGATGAGGCTCCTGATCCTGAGGTTTGGGATCATAAGTGACCTAGATCTTGCCACTAGGAGGTTATGGAGTGTGAAGGAGACCCTTATGAATGTGATTCATCAAGACTCCTCATTACTATACTGCAGAGTCAGTGAATCAGACTGCAGGTAGAAGAAATAGAAATCATCTTATGCTACATGTTTGGTTTATTTTTGTTGTGTAAAACAAACACATCAATGATATTTTAAACATTCTTCCTGTTTTCTGTATTGGGAGTGGAACCAACATACATCTTCAGTTCATGTAGTCTTGCATAACCTGGAGCAGGAATAATAGGGAAACTAATTGAAGAATGATGCTGAATATTTGAAAATGTGCATCACTTATACTCAAAGTATGTTTTAAACAGAGCAGGATAAATACCAGCTTGTTAATATGTGTCCCCTTAGATTTTAAGTTAACGGTTAAGGTGAAGGCATTCAGTTTGGTTATATTTTATGTATATTCCACAAACAATGCATATTAGATCTCTACAGTGCAGCAAATACTCAGCTTAACGCTGTGTTTGTCCTTTGTTTTTAATGGGAAGCATAAACATATGGAGTAAAAGGTGGTTTGATGTATCATCTTCTTAAGTAACTGCCAGGGAATCATTCATAATCATATATAGTAGTTATGATGAGATTTTTTTTTCTCATGTTTGTTGGATTTTGGCGTGCAGCTTAAAACATTTGTGCTCAGACAGGCTCCCAGCTGAATATTTGATGGCTATGCCAGCTAATACAGACAGCAATTCTAAGTGATGTTTTTTGGATTACTGTATTTGGGGAATGAAGAAAGGGAGTGTGTTTTGTTAACTTGCATGTTTTGAATTCATAGGACATAGCATGTTCTTTTGTGAAGAATGTCAAACAGAATTAGTTATTTACTTAATTATGCTCCAAGGCCCTACATTTGTTCTCTTGGACAACTTTATAGGAAGCTTCTGCCTTCTGGCTCCTGGAGTTCCCGGTATCCAGAGAGAACATGAACATTGCTACAGATTTTGCTGCCTCAGAGACTGGCGGGTTTCTCTTATTGCTCTGTAAGTTAACACTCTACTGTGGTTGACTAACATAGACAGCGTACACAAAGATCATGGTACAAATAAATAAATGACAAATAATGACTGCATTGAGCAACACTGATATATGTTCTCTTCTGTCCTGGGATAGACTGTAGCCTCACACACATAATAAAATAAAATAAAATAAAATTGTAATTGATAACTTCCTACATGCAGTGTGTTGGGTTTTGTTTGGTTTTATTCTTGGTTTGGCAGACTAGGCTGTGTATTAAAGCCAGTAGCAACCTTAAGAGACAGAATGACTGCATATGCCGAGTGGCCGAGTTGGTTTGAGCTATTGCAAGAGCTACCTATTATAAGATGCATTTCCTGTCTTTCATGAATTGTGATTTTGAAGGATTTGTAAAATGGCAAGTTTAATTCCCTTTAGTTTGAGGGGGGTAGTTGTGTCTTTTTTAAGAGGAGTAATATTTTGGGATCACAGGATTTTCTGTTTGGTTAAGTTTGTTTCTAGCACTTAGAAAATATGATTTGTAACAACTGGTGGTAGACAGCTCTCATTATCATGATATTTAATTGAGCACCTAGTATTCTTTGGTAAAGGTAAAAAGATGTTGTGCAATTCTAAATGATAATACTTAGAAATATTTTGCTTCAAAGTTGCTGACAAACTGCAGGAAAAAATTGCAAGTATTTTCTATCATCTGTTTCCAGAAATCCTGAAAATCTGATCATATTTAACACTGCCATAACCATACCTGAAAGAGAACTATATTCTTCCCCTGAAATTTTCTCCATTTTTATTCCCCATAGATCCTGTGAACATGTTTCCAGAAGCATTGTTTCACTTCTTTCTCTTCCATCAAACTCTTCATGTTCTATAAATCTTCGGTGCACTGTTGCAAAATCTGTTAGATAAAGGCGTCATGCAGTTTATGCAAAAATGGCATTTCATCACAGGAAGTAAAAAAAAAAAAAAAAAAGTTTGTGTTGTTAAAGTGAAGGGAAAGGAAGTTGTGGTGATTAAGAACTGCTTACTCCAATAATCCCACATTTGGTTCATTTACCTGGACTGTTGTCGGGTATATTGTATTTGAAGAGCACCTTCAGGCTCTAACAGATGTACTTGGGTACATCTCAGATTGATGAGGCACCTTTTTTCCTCAGCATTATGCCTCCCCTTGTGCTAGAGTGGAGGGTGTAAAGGAGCACTGTCGCTGGTCTGCACTGGGTGGAAGCAAGTGGTGCCTGGTGACACATTTCTGCCTGCTACTTTTCCTGCTTTTTCAGGGGAGTAAGAGAAGCTTTTGGAGGGATGGAGAGCCCAAATGAGAAGCTGTAAGGTGAGAAGCTGTAAGGTGTGTGACTGCCTCTTCCTGCTCTCCTCAGTGCCTATATTCAGAAGCCTAAAGAGGCTTCTAAGAAATAAGTGAAAGATTGTTTTGCATGGGCTTCTGCTTTCCTCAGCTGGGCCTCTGTGATGTATACAAAGACAGCATAAACTTGAGCTGATAGTATGAAATTAGTGTAATTAACTACAACTTCCAAAGTATTCTAAATATATCCCTTCACATAGTAATGTCTTTCCTATACTTTGTTATTAACAGAGGTGTCCCTTGTTATCTAGATTACACATATCAAAACATGCAGAGTTAAAACTCTGGTTTTAAACTGCTACTGTCCACGATAGTTTTATATTCTGTCACTGTGGCTTCTTATATATCCCACAGGGGTTACTGAAAATAACACGCTGAAATGCAGGTAATCTTTTTTCAACCATTAATCAACATTTAGTCAACAACTAAATAATATAGGCAAATATAGCCAAGCTGTTATATGAAGCTTTTCATGACAAATGTATTTCTAGTTCATTGCATCAATAAAAACTATAGCATACATAACAGCCTATTAAAAATATGAAAGAAATTTTAACCACTACCTTTCAGCATATCAGAACTACTTACACAAAAAGGATACGAGTTGACAGATGCATGCATGAAAATATAGCAATTGTTGTTGATGGCCTGAATCTTATTGTTTATTGACTTAAGGCCTTATCTGATGGGATATGCACATAGTGTGTGCATAAATTGAACACAGATATGGTAGAACACCACTGTATAGGTTACATAAGCCCCAAATACTGTCTCAACAGAATTTATTCTTATTATTTGAAAACTCTATTAGAATATGATGGTGCAAATGGTCTGTGGAGCAAAGGGATATTTTAGTGTCTATGCAGAACTTTTCCAGTGGCTAAAATTGTACTTGTTTATTAGTATATTATTTAGAAATATTGAAAAATGAACTTGATATTACTCAGTCTTTCAATCTTTTATTCTGAAACATCACTCAAATTCATCAACCTTCTGTGCCAAAGTGTCTAGTGACATTTTTCAGAGATCATTTTATAACACAGATACTTCCCTCATTTCAAAGAAACTAGCCTCATCAGCAGAAACTCAGTGAAGATTTATCTGTACTGTCTGGAAATGTTTTGGAAGTCTCTGACTCTGCTCATGCCAATGGCATCTAGTGGAGATAATGAAAGAATCTATGGGAATAGACTGAACATGTAAATAATGCATACACCACTGCTGCAATATTATGACAAATTTCTGATTTATGTATGCTTGTTCAAATGATAATGCTTATAGTATCATTTTTTCCCTGGAACTCAATTTTCTCTTGAAATTCTTATCACAAAGTAAGGTTGTTAAGAAGGTGACAGAAATGCATTTTTTCACTCAGGTCATGGAAAAATAAAAGTAAAACACAGAGCCCTTATTTAAAAATGTGAATGATCTATACAATAGATGGAATTTGTTCAGGAATGGTGACTCAAGGCTTATCTTTGGTATATCAGATTCTGACACTGCTCTGTGGACATCAACTCCTTATTGCATGCTCTTCAAAATGACATCTTGAAATATCTTCATGGTGCTGAAAAACCCCATCAGGTATGACTTGATACAAAGTATCTCAGTAATGCTGCTTTACTATAGTCGTATGAAGCTTCATGAGCAAGTGATATGAAAGTTTCGGGGTTTGTTTTTTTAAGCTTTATTCCATCGGGAATCTGCTTTCACACCATCACATTTTGCCCTGGCTGGATTAGTCCCACTTTAATAGTTAAAGTCTACTAGTGGGGTGCAGCCCTAAATAGATGTAGCAGATCAAAGAATATGTCTCAAAAGCATATTTTTTTTTCTGTGTCAGTAGATACACACACAAGCATGTACCTTTGACAGCTGTAAATGACCAGAATCCTGGAGTTGTCACTGTAGAAACAAACCAGTGGCTTTTGCTGGCTGCAGAATGCCTCCTGTTTTAGAAGTGGAGCAAGATAAGAGTGAATAAGAGTAGCGTGTATAGGCTCTCACATCCAAAACAAAGCAGAAAGAGCTACTGGGAAGGACACAAACCAGTCTTTATTCCCCAGATTTTTACCCTGACAGTCGATCATAGCCTGCTAAATATCAACATTTTTGTTTACGGTCACCTAGTGCAGGGAACCTATTTTTTTACGTAAAAAAGATTAGGTTCCTTAATCTTCACAAACAACTTCAGAATTAAAAAGAAAAAGAAGGCAGAGGCTGTAAATTGAATAACTATTCCTACAGTTTTTGATCCCATAATTTTAATTATCAGCTCTAGAAATTTAAACTGAGACATGCTAAACTGGTTAATGTGCAGAATGATAACTAAACATCTGACCACCTGGCTGATTAGCATTTAGAAAGAAATTGTACAGTTGAAAAATAGAAACCAATTACAAACCTTAAGAAAGACTACAAAAGTCACATAACTTGTAAATATGAGTCTGAGGAACTTAATAAAAATACATTTTTGCCAGCTGTTTCCAGATTTGCTAAATCAAAGTAAATGGGCTTTAAAAGCCATCTAGCAGATGGAAGGAAAATGTTCACATTTCCTAAAGTGTTAATGGAATTTAGTTATAGCAAAATTGGAAGAAACAAAGAATAGATACAGAGATTTTAATGGTTATGTGAAACCAGCAGCTGTCACAGTAAGGTACTGAGATGTACAAAATTTAAAAAGGGGAAAAAAAAATAAAATAGAAAGCCGGTCACCTCTCCTCTTTACTAAAAAAAAAAAAAAAAAAAAAAAAAGAAGGGGTAAAATAAAGAAATAAAAAATGTGGAAAATGTTGGGTTTTCTTTTTCAGATCTGTGTTAATAAGTGCCATTTTTTTATTAGGCAATGGTTATAATGCAGTGGAACTAACATAAATAAAGCACTGCAGAGCCTGGTGATGATTCAAGTGATATACGTAAATAGATTTGGCTTGATCAGCTTGATACTTAGGGAATTGATAAAGAAGGCCAGCAGCCTGAAACATCTTAAATGTCCATTTCAAAAGTTTTTATAACAAAGAAATATAGTTTCCTACAAGGATCTTCGTGAAGTTCTTAGAAGTTTTATGTACTTACCTCTAAGATTCAATGAGACAAAGAGACAACAGCATTTCTGAAGTATAGTAGCAGAATTTAAGTAGCACTTGAGCTGCTTATTAAGGGGCTAAAGACATTATTCCCTCATTATTCACAGAAATAAACATCCTGAAGATAAAATTGTTTTATTGTGCTAGGCAGGAGAAAAGCAGAATAACGAAAGGCTTCTGTATTGGCATGAGGGCACAATAAAAAGTCTCTACTTGGCATTACCTATTAAAAAAAATAGAAAATAGCTATAGCAGTAAATTTAAATGAAATGAAGCCCATACATCTTAAAGGACAGTAAGAGCTGTTTAAAATTGTTTTAGTTAAACATTTTTTTAATAAACAAAAAAGTAGAGACCTTTGATAATTTTATAATTGCATCTTTTTCATTTTGCTTAATCACCAGTTGTGAAGACAACATTTCTTATCTCTGTTTTCAGATCCCCTGCCTTATGGGTCCTTTGCCTTCCTATCTGACTATCAGATCTCTGATATTCAAATTATGCAGGTCTTTTTGACTTCTTACACACTTATTTCTTGTGATGTCATGAAGTCTACGCAGAAAAGAGCAATTACTGTCTCCCAAGAACACTCATCATTATCTTAATTGTATTTGTAGGGAAAATTGCAAGCATGAAATATAAATAGACAAATATAAAACCACTTTTGTAAAGCATTGGTGAAAACCCCCAAGCTTGTTGGTTTCTACTTAGAATACACAGACATCCAGCAAGTGTCCTTTGCACTTTCTTTGTCTTGTATCTCATGTTAAATACTGACTGTATATCCTCTGAGTTGGGATTTTGCTCCCATGTAATTTATAATGTATCATAGATATTTTTGAATAATGAGAAAAACTTGATAATTACTCCAAAAACATTGTTATTGCTTGCTTTGTTGTTTGTTTTTATAATAAAAATGATTTTTCCCATAAAATATTTCACAGAAAATTAATTAAAACTAAAATTATAATTTGAATCTTCAAAATGCATTAACTTGCTTAAATTTTCCATTTTAATGAAAATTATTTTATTTTTACTGTTTTATTATACTTTAAAATCTACAGTCTCCTAGCATAAATAAAATTGAAGGCATTGAAATATCTCTAAAATACTGTTTTACAAATATTGTTATGGTTCTAATGCAAATGCTTAAAGTTTCAGATTTTTATTTGAAATCATAATACCAGGAGCTTTTGAAATAGTGGAATATTGTTTTGAATGACAACTCTTGTTTCTGATATCTGTTGTTAATATGTTAAACTCTGTCAGACAGTTCAAGAAAAGTTAAACATTATTTGAGAATTATGCATTGCAGACAAATGATTCTGAGGAAACTTTACGATGGTTTCTTAGATAACAAAGGGCATATCAGTATTATTGCTACTGTACCGAACAGTGTATTTATTTGAAATGTAGGTTCAATTTCTAGAAACTTGAACTTGGCCATCTGTCCCTTTAAAGATATACTACTGTAAGCACTAGTGTATGAGCTGTTGGTATATATTTCTCTTTTCTGCTGAAAAAAACCTTTGTAAGTTGTTAGTTACATCACAAAAAACACAAGAGTAGTTTCTGAAATTGCACACACTTCTGCCAGATGGATATTGAAAGATTTTGCTCAGCTCCACTTCCAAAGTAAGTACCTGTGATCTATTATTACCACTATAAATAAACTTGTATCACTAAGAGGATCCTTAAACTTGTATTATTCTTCTTGTTTTAGTTCTGAATTTTGAGATGTCATGAGGCTTATTATTTGACTTTTAAAATTTTTATTTTCATTTATTAATATTAAGAAAAAGTAGCAATATCTTAGTATATTGACATAAAATAGTGTTTCATTCATATGAATATTATATGATTTTCCTCATAATTTAATGGAGATTGGAGAATTCCCCAGATAAATACAATATCCTGGCACTAAAAGAGGTCCTGAAGCATTGACAAAAAGTGTTATTCTTCTTGTGTTTGTATTGGTAGCCACAGTCCTGGAAGACTCAACTATTTTAGCACAACTTGCAATCCCTACTCAGCCTAATATCCATACAAGTTTTGGAAATGGAGATATTTTATGGCAGGAGTTGAAACAACTTCAGCAGAATCCCTGATTCATGTTACCCAGGGAGAGTTTATTATCAATGCAGATTTGAATGAAACATTCTATAGTTCTGTTCTATTCTAGTTTCTTTTACTATTTTTATTATTTCTTTTTAATTCTGTCTTACTCTCAAAGTGTCCACAACGGTAAGATAATAGAGGGTACTTTGTCCAGACATCCTGCTCTTCTAAAACTATATTTGGAGTGCTTTCTTTTCAGCATACTTGCAGAAATTGTTGGATTTTCCTCAGCCTTAAGATAGAGTTATAAAAACTGGATCTTCCAGTCTAGATCCAGGAAAGTTAATGAAATCATTCTGATGCATTTAATGCCATATAATGACAGGTATGTACTGTGAACATAATGTAAGTGACTCTGGGGCTAGATTACTGCATTTATGACTCTCATGAATTGTTTTCCTGTCAAGTGCTTGTCATTCATCCAGGAAAGAGCTTTCTTCACAGAAGGCCTCAGAGCTGGATACCACCTGTTGGAAGGAGCTGAGCAATATGGTGATTACAGCATTTTGAAGCTATTTATGTACTTCAATTAAATCAAAAATGAAAAAGTATTATTAAAAAATTTAGACCTCTGTGGGTCACGGAAGAATGAAACAAACTCATAAGTGTGCATGCAGTACTTTGTAATAAAATCCATAATATATTTCTGTATCAGGAGATGATGAATAAAGCGTATATAGACATGTGGTTGTAGGATGGGAAATATTGTACCTAATAATGTAGGTACACTAGGTATCCTTTGAAAGGGGAAGGAGAAGAGGGAGAAAAGCACAAAACCCCGCTGGCTGAGATAAGGAAAATTTAATACAACAATGCAAAAGGAGAAATAACAGCAGCAACAACAGTAATAGTAATGAAATAAAAAATACGAGTGATATAGAATTAACAGGAGAAGGCACTGCTCTGAACTAGACCGTCCCACCAAAACGTGTGCTTTGCCCAGCCTGCTTCACACCTTTATATAATTTAACGCAATCATAGCCAAACCCATGACATCAGACACAAACTACCTTTATTTCTTCTTCTAGACTTTTAGTTCAGCCACAAAAACATGACTTTCATTATTCACAAAGTCCTGATGATCACCCACATTAAAAGCATTTTTAGAAGAGGAGCTGCAAAGCTGTGTTATTGTTCCTTTCAAGTCAAAGTTTCTCAAAACTGGAATCAAAGGAGGCATGTAGAAAAAGAAGTGTAAAAAGCATATTTTGTCTTCTATGGGAGTATATAAGTATGTACTTTGGTAAGCCCAGTGTCCTTTATAGTTTTGTTTCCTGCTTTCACATTTAGCTGCTCTTTTCATGTTTAGCAGGTACTCATTTTGCCAGTATGTTTATATGAATGGTATGTAGAAATGGTAGCAACAGGTGTTGTTTTGTGCAGGGAGACAAAAGCTTTTGATAGGAAGAGCTTTAACAGCAGTACTGCCTCTGTTGATACATAATGTAGTTCCCTAAAAATCCTGTGCTTTGGTATACACATGCATTCACCTGTATAATTCTTCTAGAAACTTCAAAATTTTTCCAACTTCATTACAGGGACCCAACACACTTCAGCAGATGTCAGATGATCTTAGCTGGAGATCAAGATAGACTAAAACTATCTGCCAAGCTCATCAAAGGAAATAAAAAGAATAAAATCAGATAAAAAAAAAAATAGAGAGAAAGCAGGTCCACTCTTTGGGCCTATGAAGTCATGAAGCAGGTCGACATTAACATAGAACCAAAGCTGAAGTTAAGAACAATGACAAACACCTGTCAGTCTGACCTTAGTACCTGGAAAAATTATGGAGAGGTTCATCTTGAGTGAGCTCACATGGCAAGTGCAGGACAGACAGGTGATCAGGCCAAGAAAGCATGGGCTCAGGAAAGGCTGGTCCTGCTTGACCAGTCAGGTCTCATTCTATGACCAGGTGGCCCACCGAGTGGATGAGGAAAAGGCTGTAGATGTGGTCTACCTGGACTTTAGTAAGGCCTTTGACACCATCTCCCACATCATTCTGCTGGAGAATCTGGTGGGTCATAACTTAGACAGGTGTACTCTTTGCTGGGTTAAAAAGATGGCTGTATGGCCAAGCCCAGAGATTTGTGGTAAATGGAGTTAAATCCAGTTGGTAGCCAGTCACCAATGGTGTCCCCCAGGGCTCAATTTTGGCTCTAGTCTTGTTCAATATTTTTATTAATTATCTGGTTGAGGGGTCCAAGGCATCCTCATCATGTTTGCAGGAGACACCAAATCGGGTGGTCTACTCAATGGTAAGAAGGCTCTGGAGAGAGATCTGGACAGGTTGGAACAATTGGCCAAGGTCAATGGGATGAGGTTTAATAAGGCCAAGTGCTGGGTAATGCTCCAAGCTTGGGGAAGAGTGTCTGGAAAGTGTCTGGTGTTTTTTGGTTGTGTTTGTTTTGTTTTGTTTTGTTTGTTTGTTTTTGTTTTGTTTTGTTTTGTTTTGGTTTGGTTTTGTGTTTGTTTGTTTGTTTTGTTTTGTTTTGTTTTGTCGGGGGGATCTTTTTTCATGGTTGGATGTGGTGATCTTAGAGGTCTTTTCCAATCTGTGATTCTGCGAGATGAACAAGCAATTAAATTTTTCCAAGAAAAAGCTAGTGTTTCTCAAACCAGCATGTCTTTTGAAATTAAAGGAAATGCTGGAAAAATGTTCATATGACTTTCTAGGAGGAAATATGTTCCTTCTGTTCCAGAAAAATCCAATCTGTGCTGTGGCTTTCTTTCCTAGGCTTCAGAAGTGTGTCACTAGCTGGTCTACATTTGATGAGGAATCATTTGGTCATTACAAAATATTCTTTGACTCTTTTTTGATGTAGATGCTGTCTTTGAAATAGAAGAAATGCCTTTGTTCCTTGTGATGCAATCTACTTGTATAATTTGACTTGCCTTTTGCCCAGTTTTTAGAATATTTGGTGGCTCACCTGATATTCAGCATCATCATCTTAATCAGTGTGCATGGATAGTCTTTGGCCATGTTAAATATTTACTGCATACATCTAAATAAAAGAAAAGTAATAAAAATAGGGTAGGTACTCATACTATCAATTTCAAGTAAGTTCCTGAAAACTTATGCGTTATCTGTACCAAAGTTTTCATTCTTGAAAGATATGTTATAAAAAAATCCCAAAGACTGTCTTATTTTCCAGATTTTTATGTGCTGATGAGATTATTTTAAAAACTAATTTTACATGAGTTTTTAATAGGTTTAACCAGTAGATTAAACTAGTGATTAACTGGCAAGTGTTTTTTGTATATTTTGCTTTCTTTTTTCTGAAAGAGATATGAAGGTGTCATTTCTATGAGTATTTTATATTAACTACAGTCCTGCTGCAGGTTGGATATCTGTATAGAATAGATTATCTTGGATTTAACTTGTTTTGTGGAAAAGGAGGCCCATGAAGAGACAGTGTAACTAACTTGTATTTTAATTTTGTTTTTTTTATATTTGAATGGTACTTTGAATTACCTTGTATTCATAAAAAAATGAATGATCAAAGGTGGAAACTCTAACTGAACTTTGGAAAGAT